>ML093222.1:55499-93350 GCA_003697995.1 Taxidea taxus jeffersonii
AGAGACACATGACAATATATGCTCAGGTAGTGATCACGTAACATTCCTTGGACTGTAGGTGGATAAACCAACATTTTCCTGTTTGTATTGTGTAGTTTCTTTGGAGAAATTTTCTCCATGAAAATAATGACCTTTTTTATTTGATTTTTTGAAAAGATTTTATTTATGTATCTGACAGAGAGAGCACAGTCTAAGCCTGATCTGACTTAAAGAATGGACAGAGAGCTAGACCAGGCTTATTTACCTTTAGATCATCGGAATTATAAGATAGAAAAGTTGGGAATTTTTACTTCCTAATTCTTAACATTTGTTCTTTACACATTTTCTCTATTTTCACACAGTCGCTGATGGTTTTTCAGGCTTAATTCCATGTGTTTACCTCAAAAGATGATTCTCCCAAGGTTAGAAAAGAAGGAAGCTTCTGTAAATTTCAAACCCCTTCTGCAATGGAACCAGGAGGAGAGACTGAGGACAGGACAGTTGAAATGGTGAAACAGAGGCCAGATGCATTAAGGGACCTGTCAAGTTTGCAGCGTGTCAGGAATCCATAGATAAGCCTAGTTTGTGTGCATAAATCAAGAGCCCCTGTGTGATTTAGGTACTAGTAATTTCTATTACTAGAAATTTATATATAGACTTTATATGCTTATATATAAAGTCTGGTTGTCTTTCCCTCCTTGTTCTTTTTTTTTTTTTTTAAAGATTTTATTTATTTATCTGACAGGCAGAGATCACAAGCAGGCATAGAGGCAGGCAGAGAGAGGGGGGGAAGCAGGCTTCCCACTGAGCAGAGAGCCTGATGTGGGGCTCGATCCCAGGACCCTAGGACCATGACCCAAGCTGAAGGCAGAGGCTTTAACCACTGAGCCACCCAGGCACCCCTCCCTCCTTGTTCTTAAAATGCCTACCTCCCACCCCCACAGACTTAGCTTTGGTTCCAACTTCTACCTTCACATAATTCCATGAAGTGCCTGGCACAGTTTCTAGTGAGAACTAGTGCTAGTTTGTACCCAACTAACATGGCGGCCTCCATGCAGTTCCTTGGCACCCTGTGCTCTCTCTCCAACAGCGACACTACTGGCATCTTCCTCTGCCAGCAGCGTTGACTGCTTCTCAAAAGGGATTCATCAGCTAACACTTACCTTTCTGTTTGGGGCTCTAAAGGCAAGTCTCTGACATTGCAAACAAGACAGTGACCACATGTGAGGGGCACTCATAGTACTCTGTTCCTGTCCATTGTGCTTATTAAACTTCATAATTATATATTAATTTGTGTAATCATTTGACCAATATCTGTCTTTCCTTTGTTTCCCACCGTATTCCAGGTGTTTGTGAAAGACACAGTGTGAGAATAACAAGAGGGGCTCAGTCAATTTTTGTTGCTGTTGAACATAGTAAGGTAGTCTGACCCCACACACATTCTCTCTCCTGTTTCTTCTAAAACCTCTTGGCTTCAGTCTGTTTTAGACTGTCTAGTATCCCCCACTATATTACTTTGGATGCACTATTATATTTGTGAGTATTAACTTCTCTAAATGTCAGGCCTAGGTTTCCTAGAATCCTCTTTTACCAGAAATCATTTCTGGCCTTTGCTTTAGGACAGCCTTTTTTCTCAGTGTTCTTCCCTCACTATGACAACCATTGCCGTGTCCATTTTCCCACTGTATTGGTGGGTTTTGGCTAAAATCTACTTCAAGGAGATCTATTCCTTGTTAAATTTTTTAAAAAAGACCCAGCTGGTAACATGGGCTGTGACTTTGGGGAGCGGACAGTGATTTATGTCGAGCTGACTTTAGCTCAGATGGTGGAGGGCTAGCATGAGCAAAACCTATTCACTCATCAACTCTGCAGCCATAATTCCCTTGTGGCAAATGCTTTCAGAGTGGATAGCAGTTTATCTGATTTTAAGGAACACAGATCAGAAGAATCTAAAGATTAGGATTAATAGCCCAAAAATAATGGCAGAACATTTAGCCCATTTGATATGCTTACCTCAAACAGTGAAGGAAAGAATTTGGAGGTTAGTGAAATAAGATGTTTCATAGACATTGTATCTTCCAAAAGAGGAAACATAGGAATCTGCTTAGATTCCTCAATATTTAGTTAGGAGATTTTGAGGTAAAAACTCTTGAGAGAAATCAGGGTTACCATTTTATGGGCATATCCATACCTATACATTGATGGAACCAAAACTGACCCAGATTAAAGATGGTTCTAGTTGCCTTGTTGCCACTACCTGTGTGACCTCAGCAAAATCATATTCTTTATGTAGACCTGGATTCTCTTATCTGTAAAATTAAAGAATTAGCCATTAAATCGCCTTCCAATTTTAAGGCAT
The DNA here is from genome assembly GCA_003697995.1 of Taxidea taxus jeffersonii. Taxonomy (NCBI): domain Eukaryota; kingdom Metazoa; phylum Chordata; class Mammalia; order Carnivora; family Mustelidae; genus Taxidea; species Taxidea taxus. The sequence continues at coordinate 57,838 of ML093222.1, forward strand.
GCTGATTGTATGATTTTACATTATGTGTCACTACAAGTATGTCTCCCTACAACTGTGTCTTCTTGTGACAGAACTGAGAATCCAATGAGAATTATGTAAACTCCTTCAGTTGGAGACGGCTGTATGTTGGGTAGATCCCAAGATACCACAGAGTAGGCAAAGATCAAACAAGTGAGTATTGTCGATTATATTTAAAAGAATCTTTGAGATGAACCAACAAAGCAAGAGAGTTATCCAGACCTCATCTGTGTTCAGTGACCACAGACATTATTTCAAGAGATGCGAACATCCCATCATTAACAGTGGGGAGAGGAATTATCAGTTCTTATGAGGATTTGGTTGAACAAGCCTGAAGATGACCACATTCCCCTTTTCCTTTGAGTCTACATTGTCATATTCAAGTTCTGAATTATGGGTCCTAAAAATATAATTCATATTCTTAAAATGCTTTCTTCATATTTTTTCCTATGCTTAAAATTTTGCCACTGATGCTTTATTCCACTGTTTATGCTTTTTCCAAATTCCCCTGCTCCCTTTTGCTTCTTTATGATTTAATGCAATCCTTTCTTCTGGAGCTCTGTCTTAAGGACCTAACTTCTGCCCTTAACAAATACTCCTCACCAGCAGAGTCTAATCACTTCCGTTCACTAGCCAAACTTGAACCAAGAGCTGCCATTTGCACACTCCTTTGTGGAGATTAGGGCCTGGTAAAGGCTACTTGATTTGTTTGCTAAGCCTTAAGTCATATGTCACAGCTTCTCTACCTCTATCTCTATTTGAGCCCCACTTTCTAAGCATTGAGCTCTTGGATCTCATTTTCTGTTGATGGAAATCTTTGGTTTTGCAGTTTTGGCCTCATCAGTTCTAAGGGAGAGGATCATGATGGACTTCTGTTTCCCTAAGGCTGAACATTAGGGTCTGAGTTAAAATGGCCACAGTATCATTGAGCATCCCAGTAGACCTCCTAAGAAACCCACAGTTCACCATCTCCTAAGAAACCTACAATTATTCACCATCTTACCTTTTGGGATTATAGCCACAAAGAGGAAGAGCTCAGAAAGAAGGGAATGGAGTCTCATGGTGGAATGCCCAGTACAAAGGGATAGTGGAACACAGGGCCTTTTGTTTACTTCTGGGGAACTGAGGTTCCTTTTGGTCAGTGAAGCTTAACAAGTAAGAAAATGAAGCAACTTTCATTGGAATATTTCCAAACCCTGGAGTCTCTAAATTTGGCGACAAATTAACCTAATTACAGGAAACCAGATGGTTAACCCTTTACTTTTCCTGTGGGATCTCAAATTCCCCAGAGGCCAGTGCCCTTGGCCAGTCGTCTTTTGAAGGAGGCCAAGAAGTAAGGTCAGGTGAGTGTAAAGTCTTTATTACCAAAAGTACTCTGACTTGCAAGGGAACTCTTCCATAATATACTATTTTCCACAATAAGGTTAAGACAATTGCCTAAGGACTGTTTTAAAAATAGAAGAAGAAGTTTCATTTTTAAGTTATTCCTGAAAACAGAGACTAGTGTCATATGTGCATCATGTTCTTAATAGTACCTGGAAGGTAAATAGGCTTAGGTCACACTGAAAAGTAACACTTTCTCATCTATTACTAATCCTTTGTGTAGCTGTCCCACATGACAAGGATGGTGAGATCAGGAGAGTTAAAAGATCAAAGATAAAGAGCACACTGTTTCTTCAGTAATTTATTGTCCAAAGATCGTATGCACACAGCTTCAAGAGACTTCCCAACCTCTCATCTTGCCCCTCCATATAGAATCAGTGTATTGAAAATTTAAGAACATGCCTTTGGCCATTAATCAGTTGACCTAAAACCAGGTCTTCCAAAGCTAATTTACCTACTGATCAATGGCTTAATGATACATTTATCTAAATTATTTTTTCATTTATAAACTTTCATATGTGATACCAGCTTTTGGGGGGAAACTTTATATACTTTTATGTCTTCTATTTTGGCTACTTTTGATCATTTTTATGTTTGTTGTTAATGTGTTATTATTTAATTTCTTTTTAATAACTGACCTATAACATGCCAAGGTTGAAGATGTACAGTGAGTTGATTTGATGCCATTATATGTGGCAGTGTGATTACCACTATAGTGTTAGTTAACATCTCTATCAGGTCATACAATCATCATTTCTTTCTTGTGGTGAGAACAGTTAAGATCTAGTCTCTTCATAACTTTGAAGTTCAAAATACATTGTTATTGACTGTAACCACTTGCTCCGCATTAGATCTCCAGAGCATACTTGCTATAAGTTTGTACTCTTTTTTAAAAAAATATTTAATTAATTTATTTATTTGTCAGAGAGAGTGAGCACAGGCAGACAGAATGGCAGGCAGAGGCAGAGGGAGAGGGAGAAGCAGGCCCCCTGCCGAGCGAGGAGCCAGATGGGGGACTCTATCCCAGGACTCCGGGATCGTGACCTGAGCTGAAGGCAGCCGATTAACCAACTGAGCCACCCAGGCATCCCATAAGTTTGTACTCTTAAATAACATCTCCCCAACTCCCCCAGCCTCCAGTCCCTGGTATCCACCATTATAGTCTGCTGTTGGGTTTTTTTTTCTTTTTGGTTCAACTATTTTAGATTGCACATATAAGTGATATCATATAATATCTGCCTTTCTCTGACTTATCTCACTTGGCACAATGCCTTCAAAGTCTATCCATGTTATTGCAAATGGTAGGATTTCATTTTTTCTCATTGTATATGTATGTATGTGTGTGTATATATATATGTGTGTGTGTGTGTGTATATATATGCCACATTTTCTTTATCTGTTTACCGTTGATGGATACTTAGGTTGCTTCTCTTATCTTTGTGATTGTGAATAATGCTGCAATAAACATGGGAGTACACATATCTCTTCAAATTCCTGTTTTTATTTCCTTTGGATAGATACCCAGAAGTGGGACTGCTGGATCATATGGTCTTTCTGTTTTTAATCCTTTAAGGAACTCCACTCTCTCTCCATAGTGGCTAAACAACTTTGCATCCTGCCAGCAGTGCACAGGGGTTCCCTTTACCGCACATCTTTCCAACACTAGTTATCTCTTGTCTTCTTGCTGACAGCCATTGTCACAGGCGTCACAGGTGTCATGAATAATCTCTCATTGTGGTTTTGATGCATTTCCTGATGATTAGTGATGCTGGGAACTTTTCAGGTAGTTGCTGGCCATTTATATGTCTTCTTTGGAAAAATGTCTGTTCACTTTCTCTGCTCATTTTTTTCAATTCAATCTGATTGCTTATTCTTTTTTTTAAAGATATATTTATTTGTTTATTTATTTATTTGACAGACAGAGATCACAAGTAGACAGAGCAGCAGGCAGAGAGAGAGGGAGGAGCAGGCTCCCTGCTGAGCAGAGAGCCCGATGTGGGGCTTGATCCCAGGACCCTGGGATCATGACCTGAGCCGAATGAAGAGGCTTTAACCAACTGAGCCACCCAGGCGCCCCCTGATTGCTTGTTTTTTTTTTTTTTAGTCGAATGAGTTATATGTGTATGCATATTAATCCCTCATCTGATACATGGTTTGCGAATATTTTCTCCCATTCCATAGGTTGCCTTTTCATTTTCTTGATTATTTGTTTTGCTGTGCAGAGCTCTGTAGTTTAATGTGGTCCTGCTTATTGATTTTTGCATTTGCTGCTTATGTTTTTGGTGTCATATCCAAAAAAGTCACTGCCAAGGCAAATGTCAAGGAGCTTTTCCCTTTGTTTTCTTTTAGAAATTTTACAGTATCTGGTCTTATTTTTTTAAGTCCAATCCATTCTGAGTTAATTTTTGAGTGCTGTAGGATATTTCAGTTTCATTGTTCTCCATGTGGCTGTCCAATTTTCCTGATACCACTTATTGAAGAGACTGTCATTTCTCAGTTGAATGTTCTTGGCTTCCTTCTCATATACTGGTTGACTGTATTTACAGGGGTTTATTTCTGAACTCTCTATTCTCTTCCATTGGTCTATGTGTCTGTTTTTCTGCCAAAAGTACTTTATTATTTTTTTGGTTTTGATGCTATTGTAAATAGAACCATTTTCTTTTTCAGATAGTTTTGTTGGTGGTGTGTGGAAATGCTACTGATTTTTTTAATGATGATTTTGTACAACTTTACTGAATTTGCTAACTATATCTGAGTTTTTTGGTGGAGTCCTCAGGATTTTCTGTATATAAAATTATGTTATCTGCAAATAGAAATAATTTTACTTGTTCCTTTCCAATTCTGACTGCCTTTTATTTTTTTCTTACCTGATTGCTCTGGCTAGGGCTTCTAGTGTGTGTTGAATATGAGTGGAGAGAGTGGGCATCCTTGTCTTGTTCCTGATCTTAGGGGGAAAGCTTGCAACCTTTCATCAGGATGATGTTAGCTGTGGTTTTGTCACATATAGCCTTTGTTATGTTGAGGTACTTTCTGTCTATACTTAATTTGTTAAGGGTTTTTTTTTTCCATGAACAGATATAAAATTTTGACAAATGCTCTTTCTGTGTCTATTGAAATGAGCATATGATTTTTATCTTTCATTCTACTACTTTGATATGTCACATCTGTTAATTTGCATGTCATGAATCATGCTTGCATCCCAGAGAAAACTCCCATGTGACCATGGTGAATGATCCTTTTAAATGTACTGCTGAATTCAATTTGCTAGTATTTTTTTTAACTTGTTTATTTATTTGACAGAGAGCTCACAAGTAGGCAAAGAGAGAGGAGGAAGCAGGCTCCCTGCTGAGCAGAGAACCGACTCGGACTCCGGGCTCGATCCCATCCTGGGATCATGACCTGAGCCGAAGGCGGAGGCTTTAACCCACTGAGCCACCCAGGCGCCCCTCAATTTGCTAGTATTTTATTTAACATTTTTGTAGCTATCTTCATCAGGGATATTGGCCTTTTGACTTCTTGTATTGTAATGTTATTTTCTGGCTTTGGTATCAGGGTAATGCTGACCTTATCAAATGAGTTTGGGAGAGTGCCTTCCTCTTTGATTTCTTTGGGAAGAGTTCAGGAGGATTGTCATTAATTCTTCTTTAAATATTTGGTAAAATCCACCGTTGAAACCATCTGGTTATGAGTTTCCTTCATTTGTTTACTGATTCAGTGTCCTTACAAGTAATTGGTTTGTTAAGATTTTCTATTCCTGATTTAGTCTTGGCAGGTTGTGTTTTCTAAGAATTTATCCGTTTCTTCTAGGTTGTCCAGTTTTTTTTTTTCTTTTTTAGAGAGCGAGCACAGGCGGACAGAGTGGCAGGCAGAGGCAGAGGGAAAAGCAGGCTCCCTGCTGAGCAAGGAGCCCGATGTGGGACTCGATCCCAGGACGCCGGGATCATGACCCGAGCCGAAGGCAGCCGCCCAACCAACTGAGCCACCCTGGCGTCCCTAGGTTGTCCAATTTTTTTAGAGTTGTCATAGTAGACTCTTATGATCCTTTTTATTTCTGTGTTTCCAATTGCAATGTCTCCTCTCATTTATAATTTTGCTGAAAGGTCCTCTCTCTTTTTCCCTTTAGCTAAAGCTTTGTCAATTTTATCTTTTCAAAGAGGCAGCTCTCAGTTTGGGTCATTTTTTCTATTATTTTACTGTTCTCGGTTTCATTTATTTATGCCCTAATCTTGATTATGTCCTTCCTTCTGCTAACTTTGGGCTCAGTTCTTATTTTTTTAATTCTTTGAGGTATGGAGTTAGATTATTTATTTCAGTTCTTCCTTGTTTCTTAATATAGATGTTTATTGCTATGAACTTCTTCTTAGAACTGCTTTTGCCACATTCCAGAAGTTTTCTTGTGTTGTGTCTTCATTTTGTTTCTCTCAAAATAATTTCTAATCTCCTCTTTAATTTATTCTTCAATCAGACTATTCAGGAGAGTGTTTTCTAGTTTTTCTGTATTCATCAGTTTTCCTCTTGCCTCTCATTTCGAGTTTTGTACCATTGTGGTCAGAGAAGATACTTGGCACATTTTCAGACTTCCTGAAATTACTCATACCTACTTTTCTCATGGGCTAACATATGGTATGTCAGTAAATGTTCCATGTGCACCTGAGAGAGTGTGTATCCTGCTGTCGTCAGATAAAACGTTCTGGGTATGTCTGTGAGGTCCATGTGGTCTATAGAGTTGTTCAAATCCAGTATTTCTATGTTGATTCTCTGTGTGGATAATCTGTCTGTTGTGAAGAGTGGGGCATTAAAGCCCCAAACTTACTGTCTTGCTGTTTATTTCTCCTTTTAGTTCCGTTAGTCCTTGCTATATATATTTTGGTATTCTGATGAGGAGTGCTTAAATATTTATAATTTTTTATCTTTTTGATGGACTGACCTATTTATCATTATATAGTGACTTTCCTTGTCTCTTTAATCCATTTTTAGTTTAAAGTCTATTATACATTAGTACCTGTTTCACTAACCAAAAAAAAGTGAAGAGGATTTTCAGTTTTGCAAAAAAGGCCATTCCTATACTACTGCAGGCCTTTCATAAAAAGAAAGTAGTGTAATGTGACCTTTCAAAAAGAAAGGGTTACTCATTATTTTATGCCATTTTAGCTTATGCAAGTTTTTATAGGAATACTCTATTTTTGGAGAGTGGGGGAAACCTGTAAGTTATTTAAAATAGGCAAATTTCTTGAAAAGTCCAAGCTTACTTAAGAAGTTATAGGTAGCATGAGCAGTCCTATATTTATTAAAGAAATCTAATGTGCAATTTAAAGGATTTCAGCAAAGAAAATTCAAGACCAGATAGAGTCATTGTTAAATGTATTCTTTCAAGCTTTTAAAGAACAAATAATACCAATTTTGCAAAAATTTTTCATAAATTAGAATATGAGAGAAGATGTCCCAACTAATTTTTTTTTTGAAGCCAATTTTGTATTAATCCAAAACTGGGCAAAGTCTTTCCAAGAAAATAAAATTTAAAATAGAATACTTTCTCTCATAAATGCAAGTGTCATATATAAAATTTTAGCAAATTTAACCCATCATTGTGTCTAGAGGATAATATATTATAATCAAATGGAGTATTTTCTAGGAATACATGACTGTTACAACACTCAAAAATCAATATATTTCAGCCTGTCAACACACTGAGAAAAAAAGAAAACATTTGATCATCTCCCACACATACAACACTAACAGATGACAATAGCAAGATCCATTTATGATTTTAAAACTCAGCAAATTAGTAAATAAATAAGGATTTACTAACCTGTTCACAATACCTGTCAAAAATTTTAGGGGTGCCTGCGTAGCTCAGTCATTAAGCGTCTGCCTTCAGCTAGGTCATGATCCCAGGGTCCTGGGATTGAGCCCCACATTGGGCAGGCTCCCTGCTCAGTGGGAAGCCTGCTTCTCCCTTTCCCAACCCCCCCTGCTATGTTCCTGCTCTCGCTGTGTCTCTGTCTCTCAAATAAATAAAATCTTTAAGAACAATTTTAAGCAACAGTCTTATGTCTGGAGGTTTTATACAATGTAGTAAATCTGGCAAAATAAAAAAAATTTATACAGAGCAGAAGCAAAGAAGTAAACTGTCTTTATTCACAGATGATGGTGTCATTTTTCCATGTAGAAAATCTCAAAGTGCACCAAAGAACTACAAGAAATAATGAGTGGGTTTAGTAAGTTTGCAGGAAACAGTTTATAAGTCAATTGTATTTACCTATACAAGCAATGGACAACTGAAAACTGAAAGAAAGAAAAAAAAAAACCCTCCATAATTTACAGTAGTTTCAAAAAACATGAAATAATTAGGGATAAATCTAACAATATATATGCAAAATTAGCTTCCTGGAAAATACAAAACACTAAGGAATTGTAGAAGATCCAAATGAATGGTGGGACAGAAAGTATTCATGGAATAGAAGACTGGTTATTGCCCAGATCTCAGTTCTCGCCAGATTGATCTATATATCCAATATAATGCCAACCGAAGTCCCAGCACAATTTTATTTTTTTTTAAATTGATAACCTGATTATAAAAATTTTTTACTGAAACGCAAAGGTATACAATAGCCAAAACTTTGAAAAAGAAAAAGAATATTGGAAGACTTACACTATCTATTTTTAAAGCTTACTATAAATGTGTAGTATCAAGACTATACTTTTGATGTAAGGATAGACATGTAGATTAATGTGATAGAACAGAGTAAAGAAATAGACCTACAGAAATGTGACAGTGATACTGCTATTGTCTGAATATTTGTGTTCCCCGCCCCCAATTCATATGTTGAAATCGTACCCCGCCCCGTGCAAGTGATGGGATTAGGACATAGGACCTTTGGGGGTGATCAGGTCATGAGGCAGGAGCTCTTACAGGATTCATGCCATCCCAGAGAGCGTGCTTGTCCCTTCCATCATGTCAGGATCCAGCGAGATGCAGACAGTCCGCAGTGCAGAGCTCGACCATGCTGGCAAATCCATCTTGGATTTCTGTCTCCTGAACTGTGAAAAATAAATTTCTGTTATTTATAGGGCACCCAGTCAGTGGTATTTTGTAATAGCAACCCAAGCAGACTAGGACAGAGAATGGGTACCAAGACAAGGAAACGCTACTGTGACAAACACCTGGAAATAAGCAACTGGCTTTGGACCTGGTCCCAGGCTGGAGGAGTTGTGAGAAAGCCCACACTGCCACGAATGGGACCTTTAAAGGTGAGGCAGATGGAAACTCGGGAGAAAAAGTGCAGGGAAAGCCTCAGTCTTCCTAGAGAGCACGAGTAACCCTGAACAGGATGCTAGTAGAAACAGACAGCCAAGGTCGCCCTTTGAGGCCCCAGCCGGAAACGAGAACTGCGTTGGAGAAGGAAGGAAAGGCCGTCCTTGTTACAGAACGTGGCCCAGGACGCGGCGGGGTCTCGGCCATGGCCCCGTGCTCTGCGGGGAGCTGCTGGCCGTGGGTCTGGCCGTCTGGCCGGGGAACTGCCTGGGCCAAGTGTAGCGAGGGTCGCCTGTTTCTCCCCGCTGCTTCCGGGAGAGGCAGAAAGAGAAATGTCTTAAAGACAGAATTGTTCGCCAGAGAAGAAGCACAACGTCAACATTTAGAAACTCTCAGCCTACCCTGTTGGGCGGAAGGAGAAAGCCTGTCTGGGAGAGAACACAAAGCTCGTGGCCACAACGGAGAGGGAGATGAGTGAGGACCCGGGCACCGCAGCAAAAGCTGGGAGCTGTTCCTCAGGACGGCGGGTGGTGAGGCAACATCCCCGTGGAGGGCGGGACGCACTGTCCTGTGAAAAATGGCTCCTGAAGGCATTTCAGAGATCACAGCGGCTGTGCCTCCCATCACCGGTCCGGAGTGGGGTGATTTCAAAGGAGGAGCCATCTGCTGCCTGGGGCCACGTCACCCTGCAGGCTCTGTCCCTGCCCTCGTGCGGCCACAGCCCCAGCTCCAGCAGGCGTCAGAGTGCCCTGTGCTCTGCCCAGCAAAGCTTGGGGGCATGGCTGCCTCTGTCTAGATTCAGAAATGCCCCGGAGAGCTGGGGCCCCAGGCAGAGAGTTGCTGCCCGTCTGGAACCGAGCCAGAGAGCCCCCATGAGAGCCACGGGGGCACGGTGGCCCCTATGACTCCAAACCAGTAGAGGAAGTAGTATGCGTTATAGCCCAGGGGGGCCCTGGGCTTGTGTCACCAGTGCATGAGAACCCTGGCATGGGCCGTGCCCCCCGGAGACGTAATGACAGGAACATCCCAAGAGGTTGGGCGCAGGGATGCTTGAAGCCTTGGAAGCCCGAACCCTGCCCTCCTGGTCTGGAAGTTGGGAAGTGGGGGTTTGCAGACTGGTTGTTGAGATCGTGTGTTGGTGGCTGTAAGTCCTGCAACTTCTTTTAATTCTCATCTGCCCCCAGCTGAGGTGCAGATCCCCTCAGCATTCCGGGTGGGGAGAGACAGAAATGGGCCTCTGGGGCGGGGCCCCAAAGCAAGGGGAAGTGGTCACTTACCGCACTCTCAAGAAATCGTAGGCTGAGGGCATCTCCCTCTGTGCTGAGCTCTGCCACCGTGAAGCAGGGGGTGACAGGTGACCGGTAAAGTAGAGCTCTTCTTGCCCTTTTCCAAATGGCTGTTGTCAGATTTTGTTCAAGAGTGGTATGCTGTCATCTCAAAGCGACGCCAGAGCTCTCGGGAGGGTCTTTTCATCTGTAGCTGGGGGTTCAGTCAGTGTTTCCATGGAAAGACAAGATCTGGGACCTCCCATTACATCATAAGGGGTCACTTACAATGACCCCTGTAGTTTGGATGTCCCTAGTCTAGTACTTAGAGTCTGAACGTCAGTGAAAACTTACAGCACACACTCTCTCTCTCTCTCTCTCTCTCTCTCTCTCTCTCACGGAACTTAGTCAACATCCTGGCTCACTAAATGAAGTGTGGCATGTCCAGCAATTAAAGATTTAGACAGCATGTTAAGGCCTGGTGTCAATTAAATATTAGAAGAATGTTTTGATTAAAATGGCTTAAAACATGCCAAGAGACAGAAGATGTTATTACTGTACATGACTAATTAAAAGATATTTGTGGGGAGATACTCATGAGTAACAAGATTATTCTATTACAGTCAGCAAGAGAGAAAACGATAAAAAGTGAGCAGAGCAGCTTTCTGGAACCTGCCACTGGTTCCTTTCCGTCAGGAACCACAGAGAGTCTGCCCATCTCTGATGGCAGTTGGGATGCAGCCAAAAGCCTTTTTTTTCTTTCAAGGTTGTGTAGTCTTTCCCACGTGTCTGTAAAGGTTTTGTCTCTTTTAATCCTCCTCCCCCCCAAATTATGATTCCATCTCATTCCATCCCGCGTTTTTCCCTGAGTTATATGAGACATGATGATTTTAGGAGAAATCAAGGAAACAAGCTGTTTGGGTCATCTCTGGCATGGCAATTCCAAATTATAGAGAATGGATGCCATGCTGTTTTAAGTGAACTGAGCCAGATAAAGGTCTCTTCTGAACTCTTAGGCTCAGGAACACTCACAGGAAGTTAGTGTAGTTGAGGAACGAATATCGGGCACTCAGGTTTATGAAGTCCGGGCACGGATGAGTAATACAGAGTTGTATGGACTTGGCAGAGAGGCTCAGTTTATCCTGTCTACCAAAAGAGGCACAATCTTTGTGAAATAAATGCATCTCAGGCATGGCGCGTGTCCAGTATATCCCGGACAGTGGACGGAGGAGGAAAGAAGGAAGAGACGGCAAGCAGACCGTCATGCTCTTTCCTTGGCAGCGCACCGAGTTCATGACCTGTGGGACATCTCCCATGTTTTAAGGTCAGTTTTGCCCTAAAGTAAGTTAAGACTCTACCAGTTTAGGGATGCCTGGGTGGTTCACTTGGTTAAGCATCTGCCTTTGGCTCAGGTCATGATTCTGGGGTCCTGGGATCGACTCCCACATTGGGCTGCCAGCTCAGTGGGGAGTCTGCTTCTCCCTCTGCCTCTGCACCTGCTTGTGAGCTCTCTGTCTCTCTCTTTCTCTTGCTCTCAAATAAATCTTAAAAAAAAAAAAAACCCTACCAAATTATTGTGAAAAACGTCCATGCTCTGAGAATTTAAAATGAAACCAAAAAGAATTCATAAATTCTGCATTATAGAAGAAAGAAGAGGAATCCTCACTACAAGACCACATCATTTTAATCATCAAAATTCTCTGCATGAGTGAAATCTAAAACTTCTTCTGACAGTCTGCTTTGAGGTATGTTGTTGAGTTGATGTCTCCCAACACTAGGGACAGGAAAATGAGACCTCATGACGCTGGAGAGAAGAGGAACTTGCAATCAGGAGTTTTATAGGAGTAGAAAGTCTATTTAGAGGGGGATATTGACAGCATGCTCTTGAAAGGCGCTACTGTATTTTTACAGTAAAATGTTTAGGTACTATGAAAGGGAATTATTTGTCTCAAGGAGTAAAAGATTGAGAATCTCTAACTGATCCCAATGTTCCTTCATCAGAGGGAAATACAAAAATCTCTCTATTGGTTGAGGTTTTACCTTTTAGATTATGTAATATACATTTCTGTTGACCTTCAAACTCTCATTTTCTGTCCTTTCTTATTCTCATCTCCTTCCAATTATCTGCCATATAGTGAAAACCGCTATGTATTATCCCAAATTATTTCCTCCTGCCCTATCCCAATTTTCTTCCTTTCCCCAACCTACAGCTCTTCCCACGCCTGTTTTCTTTTTCTTTTTTTTTTTAAGATTTTTATTTATTGGACAGGCAGAGATCCAAGTATGCAGAGAGGCAGGCAGAGAGAGAGAGGGATAAGCAGGCTCCCCGCTGAGCAGAGAGCCTGATGTGGGGCTTGATCCCAGGACCCTGGGATCATGACCTGAGCCGAAGGCAGAGGCTTTAACCCGCTGAGCCACCCAGGCGCCCCACCATGCCTGTTTTCTGTATTTCCCCTCTGTTTTGCATTTCCTCTGTACCATGTGTCTGTGTTTCACGTTTTGTATAACTATGTCTTCATTTGCAATTTTTTTTTTGCTGATCTTTTGGTCTTTTTGTGACAAATTAAAAAACCATTGTTGTTTCATAAATCTGCTTTTTCATTTTTAAAGAGATTGTTTGAATCTGGAGATAAGTCACAAAGTAGTAGTATGTGGGTATTTGAAATCCATATTTATTTATTTTTATTGACAAGGGGTAACGGGAATTGGCAGTAAGGCTGGGAGTGTCTGCCGTATACATGCCAGTGATTTTAGATGCAAAGAACTTTCCTTCTGATGCTCTCCCTACTTTCATTTCAACTTGGGCTTCAGGGGCTCTTGATAATCTGAGTAGATGATCGGGGTGGGAATTGGTATGAGGATCCACCAGGCCCTGCAGCATCTCCACCTTCTTTTGCAGGTTCCAATCTGGTCCTCTGTTAGTTTGCAGATGTCTCTTCTGCAAATGCCAGACAGGTTTAAACAGTGGTTTTCGGCAGAAGGCAAACCACTTCTTACTGTAGAAGAAAAGAGGGAGTGAAATAATTAGCTCGTGAGTGGAACGGGAGATGTGAGGCTCTGTTGGGTTTGAGGACAGAAGGTTCCTGTTTCTGGTACGAGCGAGCATTGCCGCGTGGAGAGAAGAAGCCGGACAAAAGATCTGTTCAGTTGTCCCGTCACCTCCACTGTCCTTCTTTACCCACCAGCCCAAGTGTGAACTGACTCCTCCCTCCTTTTCTTACAAGTTCCTGGCATTGCTAACTGATGCTTCAGAGAGAATTTTGGTAAATGTCACAGTGGCTCAATGAACAAATACGTGTCCACATAAAACTCTGGGGCCACCATTCAGCAGGAGTGCTGTGTGGGACCAAAGAATTGCGATCTGGGGGACAGAGATGGGGTAGCAACCCGGGTAGTGTCCTGGTAGGGAGCAAAAGTCAGAGGTTTTTAAAGCAAAAAGGGAATGCATTGTATACATTGTTCACAAAGAATTTTTGATCAGTGTTGGCAGCAGAAAGCTACTTCTGGCTGAATCTGATTGGTCGCTAATGATCTCGATAAGCAAAAATCTCTTACTGTAGCAGGTGGCAGGTGTTTGGGTTGAGTCCTTGGAATATTTGCAGTTTGGCCCAGGTCAAAAGTTCATGGCTCTGCCAGTGAAGACGTGCATAAGGCCCACCTCCTAAATGGCCTCCCAGCTCCGTTTTAAAACCCCTTGATGTAATTGACCCCACTTCATTTTCCTTTCGAATCTATGTTCTAAATATACCAGTTTCTTAATTGTTTTACTCCTTTATGTGGATCTACAACAAATATTTGCTGAGCATCCTCTATTCAGCAGGCATTTTTCTTTGCACTAACAATAGAACAGTGAGAATGGGAAATATGTTCTTTATTCTCACAGGACGAATCTTCAGGGCATAAATCTGACCATACAAAAGCAGGTGGCTAGGATTATTTCAGAAAGTGGTGTTGGGAACAAAATAATACAGTAATCGACCAGATAGAGTCTGCAGGATGCGGCTGATGGAGAGACAGAGAAAGGCTTTCTGAGGCTGTAGTGTTTGAACGGAGGTCTGGATGATAGGCATGAGGGGCGCCTGGGTGGCTCCGTGGGTTAAAGCCTCTGCCTTCGGCTCAGGTCATGATCTTGGAGTCCTGGGATCGAGCCCCGAATCGGGCTCTCTGCTCAGCGGGGAGCCTGCTTCCTCCTCTCTCTCTGCCTGCCTCTCTGCCTACTTGTGATCTCTGTCTCTGTCACTTAAATTAAATTAAATAAAATCTTTTGAATGATGGGTATGAAAGAGACAAGCAAATACTCCTTTGAGGATATTCTAGGCACACGGAACAGCAAGAGCAAGGTCCCTTGCTTAGTTTATTGGAAGAACAGAAAGATCTGTATGGGTTGAGCGTTATGGGAAAAAATTTTGGGTAAGACATGAGAGGAGGTAAGACAGAAGGAGGATCCGTGTTACTTGCAGGCCATGGTGAGTTTTCAGGTCCCTGGGCCTGATGCTACAGTCCTCTTGCTCTCGCTCCCTTCACAGCTGACACGCTCATTCTTCGGCTACAGTGTTCAGTTTTGCAGCCCCCCGGGTGGCTCAGTCGGTTAAGTGTCTACCTCCTGCTCAGGCTGTGATCCTGGAGTTCAGGGATCGAGCCCCTCATCTGGCTCCTTGCTCAGCAGGGGGTCTGCTTCTCCCTCTCCCTCTGCCATTTCGCCCGCTTGCTCTTGCTCACTCTCGCTCACAAATAAATAAATTAAATAAATTAAAATGTTCAGGTTTTTTACCTTTCCTGTCTCCTTTTTCCCTCCTGTCTATGTGCCTGAGGGGTCAGGTGAAGTTTCAGGAAATCAGACCGTGTGATACTAGTTGTGCTAGTCTGTTCTACAGACACATAAATCCCTTTTGTCACGTTTCAGTCAGCTCAGAAACAGGCAGAAGTTATTTTTTTCTCTCTCTATCTAGGTATGATCTACTTAACTCAATGTACCTTAGTCACTGAGTGTATCAGGAAAAATAATAAATTTGTAGACATTCTGAAAAATCCTTTCCCAGTTGTATCTAAAAAGCTGAAAATTTGTCATTATATCCAGACCCTTATTTTCTCCAGATGACTCACCTCTTAGCCAAGTTAATTTAGTAGGAAACTCTCTAATGGCAGAGCTGATGACCTGGCACTACAATCCTCAAAGTCAAGTGACTGCCCAGTGGAAAAGCCACCTAAGAAAGAGGTAGAAGGAGGACAGTTAAGCCTCAGCCGTCTCACCTCTGTATTGAGAGTTTGTATAGTGTCAAGGATTTCCCACCAGTGACCCATGAGGTCACTGAAGGTCCACTCAGTAATGGATGGATCCTAACAAATGAGAATTTTTCAGTCATCACATTACTATGAGGCCATCCCTGGCTAAGAGTGGTGAGGCAATATATTTAGATTAAAATTTGGTGATAATGTTCCTCTTTGCCGTAGCAGAATGACATCTGCGATATACCCAGTTGATCAAGTAATTTGAATGTATATTTGGAAGGAGAGAATTAAAAAGGAAATCAGTATGATCAATGATTTCTGATAAATGTTATTTTAAAAATAGGAAGAGAAGAATATTACCTTAACAATTTTTAAAACTCATCTGAACACAAAAATCCATATAGCATTTCATAGTGAAATACTAGCCTTAGTCCCATCAAAATGAGAAGGGAAATAAGAATGTCTACTATACTGGGGCGCCTGGGTGGCTCAGTGGGTTAAAGCCTCTGCCTTCAGCTCAGGTCATGATCCCAGGGTCCTGGGATCGAGCCCCGCATCGGGCTCTCTGCTCAGCGGGGAGCCTGCTTCCTCCTCTCTCTCTGCCTGCTTGTGATCTCTGTCTGTCAAATAAATAAATAAAATCTTAAAAAAAAAAAAGAATGTCTACTATACTATATTGATAGTATTGATAGTTGATACTATATTAATATAGTTCTAAAATTTCTGGACAACACTAGGAGTCATAAGAAAAGTCAGGGATGACTTGAGCCTACTGCTTTTCCTCTTCTTCTATTCTTCCTCAAATGCCATTCGAATTATGTCAGTTGCATTTTGGAAGAGTCTGTAGGAGTGCCCCCAGCACAGGGTACCATCAGTACATCAGAAACAGAAATTCCTGGAAGATACAAAACAAATATGATCAGATTGAAAGATTTAGGCTTTTGACCACAACTGCAAGTCAGATACTCTCAAGTGCCTGCCACTATAGAATAAATGGGTCATAGAAGATATCTCCGAAATATTGCTCTTCTTGAAAGTGGCGGGGTAGTTTCCTCGACTACTCACTCCCTAGAGGACAAGTCTGTGGACTGAAGCTTAAGCAGCGAGCCCTCTAGATTGGTTGGCCGGCTGGGCTAGGGTATGGACATAAACACGGAGGAGGTTTCACAATGGAAGCTTTGGATGGTAACTGACACAGTCTCAGGTTAGACATATAGGAGACTGGCAGACTAAGGAAAAGCCATGACTTCACTGTGACAAATCATCAGGAAGGTAAGGAACCATGAGCTAAAGTTAATGAAATAAATAACGTGTCGGTACCCCCAAGGACTAAAGGTGTAGCATTGCCAATGTGACAAATAATTAAACATCTATGTATCGAATTGTTTAAAGAAATAAGACCTATTACCACAAAGCTGCACAAATAAGGAAACAATATAGATAATAGAATTAGTGGGCAGGTCTAGACATGAAAAAATTTTTGAAAAATATAAATATAAGGTATTAAAGACCAATTATTAGACAAGAAAATTAGCAAACAAAGAGATACATCTAAATTATATACCCAGAACTTAACACTAAGACACAAGGTCTCACATTTATTCCAGGACGAGAGAGGGACGAGAGGAGGCAGTGCTTAAAGAGATCCTCCGGGGGACGCCTGGGTGGCTCAGTTGGTTGGGCGGCTGCCTTCGGCTCAGGTCATGATCCCAGCATCCTGGGATCGAGTCCCACATCGGGCTCCTTGCTCGGCAGGGAGCCTGCTTCTCCCTCTGCCTCTGTCTGCCTATGCTCTCTCTCTCTCTCTCTCTCTCTCTCTAACAAATAAATAAATAAAAATCTTTAAAAAAAAAAAGAGATCCTCCGGAAATGATGGAAAAAATATAGATCCACAGAATCAAGATAAAAAAGCATTCCTAACAGATAATATAAAAGAAATTCAGATTAAGTGATAAAACAAATGCTAAATCATAAAAACATTGAGAATAGGACAAAAAATTGAAATACTAATTTAAAAGAAATAATAAATAATAAATAATAAATAATAATGAATAAATTTTAAAAATTAGTGATTAAGCTATGGCAGAAGAGTGAAAGCCAAAAAAGAATGGCTTGTGAGAGAAAATTACTGCTGGTGTAGAATTGGGTGCTCAGTAATGCTTTCTTTCCAGAATAAGGATAACATTTACAAATGAATGAAATGATTTACCACCAAGATTTCTATAGCAAAGGAAATCCTAGAGGACATGCACCATGAGGAAAGAATTTAACACAGAAAGAAGGTGGCCTGAGAATCAAAGTGGAATTCTAGTAAATACCAGTAAGTTGATGATAGTAATAATAATGCTCTCCAGTGGATGAGGTTGAAAAAGAATAAGCAAACATGACAGGCGCACAGCTAACATCATTCTTGGTGGTGGAATTTGAAGGCTTTCCCTCTAGATCAGAAAAAAAGCAAGTGTTTTCCACTGTCAGTGCTCCTATTCAACATGGGACTGGAAGTCCTAGCTAGGGCAATAGGGCAAGAAAAAAAAAACAAAGGTGTCTAAGTTGGAAATGAAGAAGTAATATTGCCTCTGCAGATGACATGATGAACTCAAAATGGATTAAAGACTTCAGTGTAAGACCCAGAGCTACGAGAGTCCTAGAATAGGAAGAAATTGCCTTGACATTGGTCTTGGCAATGATTATTTGAATGACACCCAAAGCACAGGCCACAAAAGCAAAAATAAGTGAGTGGGACTTCAGCAACCTGAAAAGCTCTTGCACAGCTAAAGGAGTGATCGACAAGATGAAGAAGGAGACTACAGAATGTGAGAAAATATTTACAAACCATATATCTGTTAAGGGGTGAATGTCCAAAATATATAAGGAAGCCTTGCAACTCGAAAGTAAAAATAACCTCTAACAATCCGGTTAAAGTCCAGGGCAGAGGACTTGACTAGATTCTTGTCCGGGTAGACTGCCCCATAGCCGGCAAGTCTGGGAAAATGCGCCATGCACCATGCACCACATGACCCAGCATCGGGGACATGCAGATCAAAACCACAGTGACACACCACCTCACACCGTCCAGTGGCTGCCACCACCCAGACGAGAGAGAAGCCCTGCAGGGATGTGGAGAGAGGGGAGCTCTGAGGCGCTGTTGGCGGCGCGTAAACTGGTGCGGCCGCTGTGGAAAACCATAGGCAGAGTCCGCGAATAATTAGAACTGCCGGGTGACCCAGCAGCCCCCCTTTTGAGTGTGTATGTGAAGGAGCTGAAGCCCCTGTCTCAGGGAGACCCCTGCGTCCTCCGCTCCCTGCAGCCGTGGTCACGAGAGCAGGTCAGCCGCATGTGCCGGACGGCGGCGCAGGCACGTTTGTGACAACGGACCGTGATTCAGCCGCCAGGAAGGGATCGCGCCGGGCGCGCACACGGGTGGGCTGCGACGGCTTGTGCTGTGTGAGAGGAGAGCAGAGAGCGTGCGGCTTCGCTGATCCGTGGCGGCCACTAACGTCGGACGCGCAGAAGCCGACAGCGGAGCGGTGCTGCCCGGCGCGGAGGGGGAGCTGGGGAAGCGCTGCCCGAGCCGCACTACGAGTGAGCGCGTCTGCGGAGCTGGCCCACCGCACGGCGACTCCGGGGACGACTCTGCTGTGTCCCTGGACGTGGTCAGGAGGGCAGAGACGCAGTGTTCTCACCGTAACAGCAAAACGGTGGTCGTGTGGGGGTAAAGGACGCACCAGCCTATCCTGTGTTCCCTAATGGACACGTGTATCAATCAGCGCCTTGTTGGTCTGCAGCTTCCACTGCGTGTGGGCGGCATCTCAGCCAACGTGGGAAGAAGTCAGGGAAAGGCAGGAGACCCGCGGGGGCCTTGTGCACAGCAGGAGGAATCAGCTGCTGCTGGAGCCGAGGGGCAAACGGCCGAACCTCAGACACATTTTAAGACCTGAGTGTGGGCTTGTGTAGCACAAATCCTAGTATCGCTGGGTCCCAGACACGCCGGACTCACTTTTTCCTGCCCTCCCTCTGAAGGTTCTCAAGAGAGACTGGGTAAAGAGCAAGAAGAATCACCGGAGACCTGTTTGAGGGACAGGCAGGAAGGCGCTCCCCAAGTCTGAGCCTGGGCCGCGGACTCGCCGCGTGGCCGGACCAGGCAGCAGCGGGTGTGCGCCACCGCGGGGGTCGCGGGGCCGTCCACTCGTCCTCCAAGGTGCACAGGCCAGAGGCCCAAGGAAGTCGGACGCAGGACAGGGCAGGGGAGCCGAGGGAGGCTCTGCAGATACTCCGGCCTTTCACGGAGGGCGAGCAGCTGCCCTCTGAGGCCGACACGGGCGGCGGGAGAAACCCTGCCCAAGGGCCGACGAGCCCAGAGCGGTGCGCAGTGAAGGGCCAGCTGTGTGGGCGGAAATCAGGAGTTCGGATTGGGATAAATTACCTTAAAGTCAGACACCCAAACAGAGACAAAAATTGTCCCTGGATGCTCATTACAAGTCCGGAGCACAGAAGAGGTCCGGGGGGAGTGTTTAAAAGCGCGCGGCTGGCCCCAGGGAGCGGGTGGAGAGAAGGAAGAGAAGAAGTCCAGGGAGTGAGTCCTGGGGCTCCCCAATATGGAGAACATTGGGGGAAGGCGGGGAGTAGCCAAAGAAAGGAGGGAGGCGCCCCGGGGGAAGATTGGAGGGTCCGGTGAATGCGCTCCCCCGGAAGCCGAATGAAGAAGGTACATGAGGAGGAGGAGAGCGACCAGCTGCTGTCGGTGCTGCTGCTGAGCCGGCCAAGGTCACGATGGTTAGTGACCCTTGGATCCAGCAACGTGGAGATCCTTGGTGACTGAAATCACAGCTTCGGTAGCAGGGAGAGGGGTCGGGAGAATGCCTGCTCAGGACTTTGTTAAGGCTTCCAGGAGAAGAGCCAGGGTGAAAAATATGGGTGATTATTTTGAGGTGTTTCACTGCCAGATGAACCAAAGAAAGGGTACAGCACTGGAAGAAGAGCGAAAGAAAAAGTTTTTCCTTAAAATCAAAGAAACAGCAGCATGTCTGTATGCTAGTGGTAATAATCCAGTAGAAAGAAAATGGGTGATCGGATGAAGAGGGAAGAATTGTCGCTAAGAAATTCCTAAATGCACTAAGAAATTCCTAGATGCGGTGTGAAAATTTATAGCACTCCTCTGTTTTCTCTGAATCTCTGCAACATCTGTTGTGATTTCAAACCTATTCTTTCCTGAGATGGTTATTTTAAGTGTGTCTCATTTTTTCTTGATTGGTGTCCCTGGATTATTATAAAATGTATTACTATTTAAAATACCAACTTTTTCTCTTGTCTTTTATATATTTGTGTCTCTTTCATTTGTTTCTCTAAATTCTAACTTACCTTTGTCTCTCAGTTTTGACATGTAGCTTATTTTAGTATGATTCATTTGCTGATTTTCATTTTGATGTTTCCTTTGATGTATGCCTATTGCAGAAGTATATTTCTGCATTTCCAAAAATTTATATAATTTTGTTAATAATTTCTGACTTAAATGAATTAGGTTCAAAGACTTTTTCTCCAATTTTGCAAAATTTTATTTTTTTTCTGGCTTTATTGAGATAGAATTGCCATAAAACGTTGTGTAAGTTTGAAGCGTGCAACATGTTGATTTAATATGCTAATAATTTTGATCTTCTGAAATTTTGGTAGCTACTTTATGATTGTGTATGGCCATTTTTATAAATGCTTTGGCTGTACTTAGAAATTTGCATTCCGTAGTTGGATGTAGTGCATTAAGATTCTTTCTCAGAGGGACGCCTGGGTGGCTCAGTTGGTTAAGCGGCTGCCTTCGGCTCCAGTCATGATCCCAGCGTCCTGGGATCGAGTCCCACATCGGGCTCCTTGCTTGGCAGGGAGCCTGCTCCTCCCTCTGCCTCTGCCTGCCTCTCTCTGCCTGTGCGCGCGCTCTCTCTCTCTCTCTCTAATAAATAAATAAAAATCTTAAAAAAAAATAAAAAAAAAAGATTCTTTCTCAGAGACCCAAGAGAAAGACCAGTTCCGTCTCCTTGGTTTGTAGACGGCCACCTTCTCATGTCTCCACACTGTGTTCTCTCCTTTTATGTCTGTGTCCAAATTTACTCCTCTTAGAAAGACACCAGTCCCATTAGGTTAGGTCCCACCCTAATGACTTCATTTTAACTTAATCACCACTGTCAAACCCAGTGTGCAAATATGGTCACTTCTGACGTACTGAGTCTTGGGATTTGATACATGCATTTTTGGAACGACACAGTTTAGCCCATAACACCCTCCTTTTCCTTCTAACCTTTCTGAATGCTTTCATTTTAGGTGGTTTTTGTTTTGTTGTTGTTGTTGTTTAGGTTTTGTTTTGTTTTTTAATATCATACAGTTGAGTTTAGTTGTTTCATTTTTTTAAAGTGCTAATTATTCTTGATTTGAAGTAGAAAATTAACCTATTTGCATTTTAATATTGTCACTAATATAGTTGAGTTTAATTCTACCATCTTACTTTGCTTTCTGTTTGCCAAGTCTCTACTTCTTTCCTCTACCTCAGTTTCTCTCTTCTATTGAATTATTATTATTATTATTTTTTTTTCAGAGAGAGAGAGCAGGCGCAGGCAGACAGAGTGGTAGGCAGAGGCAGAGGGAGAAGCAGGCTCCCGGCTGAGCAAGGAGCCCGATGTGGGACTTGATCCCAGGACGCTGGGATCATGACCTGAGCCGAAGGCAGCCGCTTAACCAACTGAGCCACCCAGGCGTCCCCTATTGAATTATTTTTAATCATCTCATTTTTCCTACTAGT
This sequence comes from Taxidea taxus jeffersonii, assembly GCA_003697995.1. NCBI lineage: Eukaryota > Metazoa > Chordata > Mammalia > Carnivora > Mustelidae > Taxidea > Taxidea taxus. The sequence goes on from ML093222.1 coordinate 79,769, forward strand.
TGGGAAATTAAAGCTTTGTTCCCATTCTTTTTTTTTTTTTTTTAATTTATTTATTTGACAGAGTGAAAGAGGGAACACAAGCAGGGGGAGTGGGAACAGGAGAAGCAGGCTTCCCAATGGGAAGGCAGCCCAATGTGGGGCTTGATCCCAGGACCCTGGGATCATGACCTGAGCCGAAGGCAGACTCTTAATGACTGAGCCACCCAGGTGCCCCCTTTATTCCCATTCTTGTAGTAGTTCTCATAGAATTAAAACATATGTTCTTAATATAGCAAAGTCTAAAATTAATGAAAATATTTATCCTTATATAATACAATGACTTTACATCTTTGTCATCATTTAACACCTCCCAGTTATTTGCTTTTTTTGTCAAGTATTTTAATTCTACATCTATTTTTAATCCCTGCCACTTTCAGATGCTTGATGGGTTTCTAAATTGGTTTATCCAAGTTTGAGAAGAGTGTATTTTTACGTAGTAAAGCTGAAGATTCATATTGTAAGACTCCATTCTATTCCTAAGATGGCACTCCAGGGAAACTCAGACATATGTGAGAGGAGTTTTATAATAAGATCATGTGTAATAGCCAACAACCAGAAAAACATGAAATTTCCACCATCATTACAATAGTTAAATGTGTCATTACTGTTGTATCAACGGCAGATAAGAGTAGTCAAATACTTTTCATTTCTCTTTCTTCTACATCATTCATTTTCTTGTCTTATTGACTTGTCATTCTACTTTATAATATTCAGAACATTTTTATATATAGACGGGCCATTATTTATGTAACTGTGCTTTGATTGAGGGAAATCAGTTAGGTAATCTCTTTTGTCTTTACATATACTACAGTGATGATTAACATTATACACATGCTACTTAGCATATGGATGAAGTAGGTCTATAGGATATATTCCCATGGGAATGGAATGGTGGGTCTAGGAATTTAAAATTTTTTGTTGCCTGTTCATCTTTCATGATATAAAAAAATATTTGTTTAGATTCTAGTGCTGTTAACTTTTCATTACTCCTGTTTTTAAATGAGATGATTTTTTCCTGGACCAAAAGCCTTATGTAGGGTGTGTGCCAGGAGTTACTTTTAATAACCAATATCTTATATTAATCATGTTAACTCTTACTTTTATTCAAACCAGTGGAGATAAGCCAGATATATAGCTATTCACAATATAATGTCTCTGTTCCCCTTCCAGATTCACCAGTAGATTATGTGTTGCATATATAACTTGTTTACGCCATTCTTGGTTTGGACTGAATTACCTGTCAAGTCCACTACTGACCCCTGGGATGCGCCCATGAATCACCCATGAATTCTGTTCTTGTTTTGCAAAGGAATGTTTTCGAGTTTGTTTTTAGGGCGTGGCCCTTATCTTCCAGAAGTATTCTCTGCTAGAATCTCCTAAACTGTGATGTCATGTGCCTCTGTTTTTCACATTCCATCTATATCCTAGTTTACTTGAAGATGCTATTTTCAATTCTTTTTCTCACTCATGTTGCTTTTGGATGATTTCTAAATGAAAATGGCAGAAATGCTGAAAGTCGTCTTATAGGCTCCTTTCATTAGAATGTTTGTCTTACAGTCTCTGAGGCACCACCCAAAGGTCCTGTATTTATTCTTAGAATATGAAACCGTAGTTTCCAGGCTATCTTCAATTTCTTCTTTCGTTTTCTAGATACTCTCTTTAAAGGACTGGAAAATGACAAGATGGGTCACAACTCTTGTTAGCCTTACATGGAATAACACAAAACAAAGCAAAACAAAAACTATCCACACTCTCTTTCTTGCTACACATTATTTACTGGGCTTGTATGTTTGACCAGACACTACATAGTTCATCCCTGATTGAACTGCTAGCATGAACCACGTTTTCTTCCAAATAAGATTTCGTTTTCTCAGTGATAAACCTGACATTCAAAATCCTGGTCTTGGGGTTGCCCATAAGGACTTGAGAACTGTTGGCAAAGGGAAGGAAGGAGACCGGTTCACTGTCACAGGTAGGGGACTCATGGCTGCAGGCAGTGAAGCAGTCCAGCTTCCACATCGGTTTATTTCCACGAAAACTTACGGCCTCCCCATCTCCTTCATCTCCACCTCTTGGTGACCACTGTTCTCCTTAATGCTTAACCGAGTGACATGTAAGTGAGCTCTTGCAACATTTCTCTTTCCGTGTAGGACTTACGTCATTTGGCATCTTGTCCTCAGGTCCTTTCATGTTGTTACGAATATGTATGTAAATCAAATCTTCATGTTTTATACCTTAAATATACCCAATTTTGATTTGTCAATCATAACCAGTAAAGCTGGGGAAAACTTCTGAAAATAACCTATCACCTTATTTTAGTTCCAGCTTCATCGAATCTTTGGGTGGCATGTGATTTCTCGAAAGTCTTGCTACTGTTAGTTGACTTGGTTTGATGCTCATCAACTCAATGTTTTTCTTAAGTCACTGACAGACTCCTAGCAACTTTTCTGCATTTGCTCAGTATGTATGGTGTTTTTTCCTGGTTCTGTCGATGGTATTTTCTGCCCTTTTCTTCTCCAATTCCCTCTAATCCTCCAACCTCCTTACTTCCATTTTCTCATCTTCTCTATTCTCCTTTCTCTTTTCATGCTACTGGCTTCCTGTAAGCATTCCCAGGGACTCCTGAAGCTTTAGACACTTATTACTGAACAATGACATGACTCCTGCAGTGATTTCTCATGTGAATATCGGGCCTGTATTTTCAGTGTTACACACTTCCACCTGAAAGATGCACAGGTCCCTAAAACTCAAGATCTTGAAACTGGCCCTGATTTTGTCCTTGTCTGAAATCTCAAAAACAAAGCAAAACAAAAAACGTAAAAATAAGAACAAACATTCCCCTTACTGTATTTTCTTTCTGGGTTAATGCCCTTTGACTTTATTCAGGAACCCAAGCATTGCCATCCCAGTGCATTCATTTGTTCATAATCAGTTACAGCTCTTACATGTGCCTTTCAGGTGTCTGTCTCTTCACTGAGTTACTGCTTAGTTGTACTTGGTTGTAGGCCAAGTCCCATGATTTTCAGGCTTCCCTGTCTTCTTTGTTGCTTCAAGAGATGTTTCTAAGTGCAGATGACTTTGTCCGTTCCATTTTCAGAGCCAGCCAGTACATGGCGAGCTCCTCCGCCCTCGGCGTGTGTCCTGAGGACCCTCTGTGGGCTGCCTCTGATTCTCCCTGCCAGCCCTCAGGCGTGAGCCCCCACCGCAACGTGCTGCATGCCGAACCTGCAGTTCCCCACGACCGTCACACCTTGGTGTCTTTACTCATGTCCATTCACGATTCACTTAGCAAAGCACCCTTCATTTATAAGTGATACAATCATGATTTCTTTTATAAAATCCGTGTTATGTGGGCTTCACAGAGAGAATTTGATCTCTTTCTCTATAACCCCAAGCCCCCAAACATCCACGCTTTTACTTCACTTATTTAATATAATCGTTCAGTTCTCTGTCTCCTCCCATAAAACTTTCAAATCCGTATGCGTAGTAATACGGCTTACTTGTTTTTTAGGTCTAAAGCTTGGAAAAGTGCGTGGAAGATAACATATGTTGGATATAATATGACAGACTAATAACTACTGAAACTGAATAAAATGATATTTTGGGGTTGTGAAGTTAGGGGCAAAACTACAAGATGGCGGTCTTTTCCACAGGGGACCTAGAAGGAGGGACAAAAGTGAAAGAAGAGGATAAGAATGCAAAAGGAATGGGTGGGAGAGCTGAGAGCACTGGAGAAAGAGCAGGAAGGCAGCATCTGGACTACTCGAGTCTCAGCTCGTTCCTAGTTAGGGGCTTAGAGACTGGAGAACCCTGTGCTTGTCTGACTGAGGGCCTGTTCTCAGCATGAGGAAACAATGCACTCTTCTGACTCAGCCTATCCCTGAACTTATCCAAAATCCGTCAGAGGATAAAAATAGCAGCACGTGAACAACATGGAAGGTTAACGTTGGAAGCTCCATTAAAACAGGAAATCCTTCTCTATTTTAGTCATGACCAAAGTCATAGTCAGTGCATGAGATAGTCTTAGTGGACCTTACTACCCAATGTGAAACTTGGGACAGTGCCTGGCAGTTAGTATGTGCTAAACAAATCCTCCTTTAGTGATGGAAGAAAGTATTTCCCAGTGCAAACATGAATGAAGATTATTTCATCTAGTAACATACATGGTCCGGGTGGCACCAGCGCTCCTTGTGTGACCCACAGACTATTGAACTCCTTCCCCATAGTTGATCATCAAATACTCAGGCAGGCCCCTTGCCCCATGCAAAGCCTGTCACAGTGCTCGATCTCATAACCCCGAGCCCAAATTGAGAGTCAGACACTTAACTGACTGAGCCACTGAGGTGCCCCAAACCTGGTACCTCTGACTCACCATCTTAGCTCTAAGGATTTGTGATCTCAGAGTGTCACCTTCGTGTTACTGTCCCCGTTTCCCTGCTCAACCATTTTCTTCCTACGTGGCTCACGCATGAGTATTCCGAAGCGTGTGTTCCTCCTACTTGCTTCATTATTCAAGACTGTTTATGCTTTGGTACCTATTCTGGGTGATTGTCATTTGTCATAAGAATCCCTTCCTAGAGGGGCGCCTGGGTGGCTCAGTGGGTTAAAGCCTCTGCCTTCGGCTCAGGTCATGATCCCAGGGTCCTGGGATAGAGCCCCACGTCGGGCTCTCTGCTCAGCGGAGAGCCTGCTTCCCTCTCTCTCTGCCTGCCTCTCTGCCTACTTGTGATCTCTGTCAAATAAATTAAAAAAAAAAAAAAAAAAAAGAATCCCTTCCTAGAATATGGAGCAGCCGGTGGTCTTCTCTTTCGGAAACCCTGTTCTGTGTCTGTGCCGTTTATACAGAGTGAGCTTGTGGCCAGTTTGGCTGGGACAGTTCTGACTCAGGCCTGCTGTGTGGTGGTTACAACAGTGCTCCATTTACCTACTTTCCCAAAGCATCTATTTGGGATGAAAAAACAAAAAAAAGCCATATACTCATTCTACTGTTACAACTATGGACATACCTGTCCCGTGATGAGAGCTGTGTCTCATTACGCAGTACTGCTCTCTAAATTCCTTTGGGAGCCAAACACTTCTGGGGCAGCTCCCCTAAGACATGCCCCGAGCGCTAGCTCCTGTTGGTGGGAGCCATCCATCTCGTCCCTGACCTGGTGAGTAGGTACCCTGGTGGGTGCCACTGCCACCCAGTCCTTTTAGACCTGCCTGTCTGCAAGCCCGTCATCATGCCTTACCAGTGCCCGCAAGGCACGAGGTAAGGACAGAGCAGAAGAGACCGCATCAGGCAGGGGGGATCGTGGCAAAGGAATGACCTCTTTCCTTTATCACCCCCCGTGACCCTCGTGAAGCCGCGGATTTCAGGTTGATGAATCCAGGGTCTTGTCCGACCTGCCAGGGGGGCTTCCGGATGGCAGGCCCCGGCAGGCAGCCAGCACCTTACCTGGTGTTAAGAGCGTCATACAGAGGAGCAAGAAGAGAAGTACGGGGAGTCTCATGGCTGAGGGGCCAGTGAAGACAAGCGGCATCGGCGAGTGTGGAGCCTGGGGTTTCTGAGCGGGGCCGCCCCGTGCCTATTTATGACGCGCCCGGGCCTGTGGTTTGCTCTTGGTCAGTAGAGCCTGGCGAGAAGGGAGTAAGCCAGTCTCCCACAGGAAATGTCCAGGGCCCAAGGACGCGGAGGTGGTGCTAACTCACGGATGAGGAGGCAGGAGTACCGCTGTGCGCGTTCCAGGCGCTCTTCCCCGTGCGCACGCGCGTACCGGCTCGTGGCTGCGTGGCTGCCGCGCGGGGGCGCAGTAGAGCCCGGGCCGCGCCGCACGGGTGGCCGTCGGGTCGTGGGGAAGGGAGTTAAGCGAGTGTGGGCGGCCGGCCGTGCGAAGGGCACAACCCGAAGAGACAGGGTTTGTTTCTGCCGAGGCGTGGGAGTGGGAAGGGGTAGCGGGAAGGCGGGAGAGGCTTCACGACGGATGGTAGCGCGCTGCAGGAGAGTGTGGCGGTTTATCTGTACAGCAACACCGTTACATGGACAGTACCCCCTTGTTTTTAGATTTTGTGGTCTTTTTAATAGATTTTTATTATTTCTTTAAATGGTTACGTAAAAATTAAAACCTGGCATGATAGGAAATCTAGAAAACACTGAAAAGCATGAACAAATTAAATTGCTTGGAATCCTGTGACTGAAATTCAATCATAGATAAAGACTTGGGGAAACTTCCCAGGATAGATGTCCTTTGCCATCTTGGCAGAATAATCATTATAACCGTACTTTGTTTTAACCAAAATTGCACTCTCTGGCTGAAAGTCTGCTCTGTTGGGTGTGACCATCAGCTTCTGTGACGGTCCCAGTTGATCCCTGAGTCCTTTTGTGTTCATGCCTTTGTGCAACTCCTTTCCTTAGAAGAGGCTGGATGTGTGAACAGGCGACGGCAGGTGGGGGAGATGTTGCTTCCTAGATTGAGTTATAAAAAGACCATTTTTTTCCGTCTTGGGCACCCTCTAAAGCCCTTTCAGTGGCTTATTCAGTTGCTCTGAATAAAGCCAGCTGCCTTGTTCTGAGCTGCCTTATGGAAAGGGACCGATGACTAGCAATTAGCTAATGAAGACCTGAGGCCTGTCAGCAGTGACATGGGTGGCTCAGGTGTGGATCCTCCCTCCACCCATAGCCCAACCTTCAGAGGAACCTCTAATCCAGGCCAAAAGCTGCACAGCAACCTCCTCAGAGCCCCCAAGCCCAAGGCACTGACCTACGCCTCACCATACAAATTGCTTTGATGGTAAATGCTCATCATTTTAGTTTGGTAAGTTTGGGGTAAGATGTCCTGCAATAGTAGGTAGCCAGTAATACAAGTACGCATCTGCCCTCTAGCAAAATTGCTTCCGTGGGGCATGAGCTCAGGTGTGAGGACACCAGCGGTGGGAGCTGTGTTTCAGGGCTCTTCCAGCCATGGGCTAAAGAGGTGAAGGTATGCACGTCTGTAAAATCACCGTACAGATGATCCTGTACACACTTGCACACACTTACGCATCTGAGTTTGTATGTGCATGTGTGTGCATGAGAGATGGGATGGGCGGAGAGCGAAAGAATAAAGAAATATTATGAAAAAAATCATTGGTTCAGCAGTATTCCCTGTTATAAACAAACACTTGATGTTTCTTTTTTCAACTTTATTCTCATTGTTGAAAGAAGGAGGATCAATGAATACTTCCTGATAAAGCTGTAAGAGACACTGTAGATCCTGCTGGAAAATAATCAGTGCTCTTGGCAGTAACCATGAGGGAGTGAGCACAAGCCATTACAATGTTCAGTTACAAATTCCATCTCCAGTCATCAGGAGCTATCGAGTGACAGTAAAAGACAGCAAGCAAGTGTCCACTTAGAGCTTTTGCTTTGTTTCCTCTCTTTGCTTCATCTAGAGCTTCAGACAGATCACAGTTCATGGCCATCTTGATTCCGAGCTCTGAGTGCCAGAAAGAAAAGAAAAGGCTGTCCACCACATCTTTGGATTTGAGCCTAGGTGAATCTCTAGCATTTTCTGAATCACTCCCAGTGTGGCCGTTTCTCTTTTGCTCAGCTCCCCCTGCCCCAACCCAGCGATGATCACTGTCTCATCCCCCTCCTCCCACCACCGAACCTCACTCAATCAGCTGTACCACTGCCTACTTAAAAATATCGCCTGCTTGTTTTTTTTTAATTTTGTTAAATGTTAGTTTCACTCATTCTGTACCTTTACTATATCACTTTATTCTTTATTTATACCCCAACACTGCTGATTGCAGTGTAGAAGGAAACATAATTCCCGTAAGATTTTGTTGTGTACTGTATGTATAGATATGGACCTACCATATGTTAAATAATGAGGAAACTGACATTTTAAGTGCTTTGTTTTATACTAAAATACTTGGTGGGTATTTAAGTAGATACGTAAGAGTTTTTTAGTGATGGTCTTTTGTTAGCAGAATAGTGCAAAACATGAAAATTATGTTTTTGTGGGTACACTAGGAAACGTAGTCATTGCCAGATTTATCCTTCCATTTAGTTGAATAAAACTGTACATCTTGGGGTGCCTGAGTGGCTCAGTGGTTAAGCCTCTGCCTTCGGCTCAGGTCATGGTCTCAGGGTCCTGGGGATTGAGCCCCGCATCGGGCTCTCTGCTCAGCAGGGAGCCTGCTTCTCCATCTCTCTCTTTGCCTGCCTCTCTGCCTACTTGTGATCTCTGTCTGTCAAGTAAATGGATGAAATCTTTAAAAAAAAACAAACAAAAAAACTGTACATTTTACATTATTTTTCATAATAATCCTATGTGGGAATGTTAGCCTCTCTGCTAGGTAAACCAGTATAAGGAGAACCTTCATTATTATTTCCTTTCTGGTTATTAAGGATACTTTTGAATTACTTTATGCTTTCTTACCTTAGTTTTCATTTTGTTATTAAATTCCAGTTACATGGCATGATCCGAAGATGTACTTGTCTCCGTTGTTTGCAGTTAGGATGACTGAGGATCTTGGATCAGTTCTTCTTTGTGTCCCGTAGAAAAGAGGAATTGTATCTCCCCTTTATAATGCTTCAAGTGGGACCTAGGTCTTCCATATTTTACTTTACAAATTGTTGTTTTAGATCCTCTAGAGTCTGAATGTGTTTTTCACCCACTTGATCTGTCAGTTATGAGTGACGAAGTGTAGTCTTCATTATGCCTTGTCGCCGCATCCATTAGGTAACGGGGCCTGTCTTGCGGGTTTATAGGACGACAACGAGGTAGCCAAAGCCACGAATGTAGAGTCCTATCAGTCGGGACTCAGCTGACTAGGATGTACTAGTATTTTGAACAAATTTAAAATCGGATTTGATACACAGATAATGAAGGGCTCAAGGGAGTGCTGGGTTACCCAGAGATAATTGCCGGCAGCAGGTGCCACGTCTCAGGAGGCAATGACATGGAAGAGACCAGAAGCCTGCAGAGGGGTCCCCTGGTTGTCAGAGGCCTCTGAGGAGGGGCCCGCCACCCAGCAGGTGTGGGCACCCCTGGAGCTCCGAGGAGAGACTTTTCCAGCGTCAACCCTCAGACTTATGCAGAAGGATCAGGAACTGGTTGCCGATGTGCCTGTGAGGCCATGATGACGTTGGTTCTAACAGTGCCTTCTGCTCTTCTCCCTGGCACGTACCTGGCCATGTATGGAACTGGGAGTGAATCATCAGATTTGTTTGGTAGACCAGACCTGGGTCTAATCGGGCCAGGAATTTGTCAGGCGTAGGAAAAGATGGAGAAGCGAAAACGAGAGAGAAACAGTAAGAATAGAACATGTCAGTAATTATGCTGAGGGTCCAGAAGCTACTTGCATGTGCGGCGCGTCCACGAATTAAAGACGCCGCGTGGAGGAGAGCACATGGGGCAGCGGGGGTGCCTCATGCCTACTTGCAGGCGCTCTGGGCTCCCTCGGGAGGCTGCAGCATGTTCTTGAGGCAGAACATTATCCACTTCTGTTCTTCTGGTTCTTCGCCCCGTGTCAAAGCCTAGAAGAGTCTTTTAACCAGCGCTGCCGAGGTTGGCAGTGGACAGTTCTCTATTTTCAAGGCCGTTCCCGCCCGCCGCAGGGTGCTGCGACCCTCCCGCCGGGCCATTAGACGGCGGGGGCACGTTCTAGAGGCCGGAACTAAAGCGTCTCCGGGCATTGCCAGTTATGTGCCAGGGGCAAAACCTCCTCCCGTTAAGAGCTCCGGATTATGGGTTCACCTGGGTGGCTCAGTGGGTTAAAGCCTCTGCCTTTGGCTCAGGTCATGATCCCACGGTCCTGGGATCGAGTCCCCCATCGGGCTCTCTGCTCAGCGGGGAGCCTGCTTCTCTCTCTGCTCTTCACCCTGCTCTTGTGCTCTCTCACACGCCTTCTCTCTCTCTAATAAATAGAATCTTAAAAAAGAAAAAACAAAAAAACTCTGGCTAATGGCATCTAAATCCTGATGGAAGGTCTGCTTTCCTCTGGCTACTTGGACCAGTTCTTAGGGCTGAGGTTTAACTCTAGGATTATGAGGTTGCAGCTGACTTTGAATGAACCGGGAAGAAATTAAGGTTCTGTGAATGTATCAGAGCAGGGCCAGCCACGATTCTGTCTCTGCCGCCCAGGATCAGTACTCAGGGCTTTATGCGTTGGACTGTGAGAGAGGAAGAGGTAGGTTTTCTGCATGACTGGACCTCTTCCAGGTTTTTATCTGCCCCTGCCCTTGTGCCGGGCCTCAAAGGTACAGGGAAGTTACGGTGGTAGAAGCTATGGTTAGTCAGGAAGGCCATGTTCTGGTGGAGAAATACAGCAGATTCTTTTTTGTTTTTTAAGATTTTATTTATTTATTTGACAGAGAGATCACAAGGAGGCAGAGAAGCAGGCAGAGAGAGAGAGGAAGGGAAGCAGGTGCCCTGCTGAGCAGAGACCCCAATACGGGGCTCGATCCCAGGACCCTGAGATCACGACCTGAGCCGAAGGCAGAGGCTTTAACCCACTGAGCCACCCAAGTGCCCCAAAATACAGCAGATTCTTAATAAATGAATTCCATCGCTTCTCGGCCTTTTGGCTAAGATCAAGTGTAGTATCTGTTCTTATCAGTTTAATAAATGAATTCCATCATGTCACACTTGCTTAATGAAAAAAAGGCACAGTTATTAGAAGTTAGATGAAGGGAGCATGAACACCCTAAGACAGGAACAGAGATAATATTTGTTTTTTGTTTTTTTAAGGTTATTTATTTATTTATTTGACAGACAGAGATCACAAGTAGGCAGAGAGGCAGGCAGAGAGAGAGGAAGGGAAGCAGGCTCCCTGCCGAGCAGAGAGCCCGATGCGGGACTCGATCCCAGGATCCTGGGATCATGACCTGAGCTGAAAGCAGAGGCTCTAGCCCACTGAGCCACCCAGGTGCCCCGAGATAATATTTGTTTTAAGTTGGAATTATTGAGATACACCTTACACACAGTGAAATTTTATTCATTAAAATTTAATATACAGTTCTTCCTTCCTCTTTCTTTCCTTTTAGAGTTTATTTCTTTTAGTAATCTCTACACCCAACATGGGGCTTGAACTCATGACCCTGAGATCAAGAGTCACACACTCTTCCAACTGAGCCAGCCAGGCGCCCCCAGAATTTAGTGTATGTTTCTGTGAGTTTTGAAAAATGCATGTATTTGTGTAGCCAACATCACAGACGTGCACAGAACAGCTCCCTAACCTCTAGAAGTTTCCTCACGTCCTTGTGCTCCAGCCCCCAGCCACCGACGGCCACTTACCTTCTGTCCATTTAGTTTTGCCTTTTTTTATTTCTTAGGTAAATTTTGATAGTTTGTTTCTTTTAAGGAATTTACCCTTTTTCATCAGAGTTGTTGAATATAATGACATAAAGCTGTGCCTTAGGAGACCTGCTAATTGACCTGAGATCTGTAGGGTCTGGTACCTTTCTTTCATTACTCGTACTGGTCATTCGTGTTGAGTTCCTCCACTGACTGTCTCTCGTAGCAGCCGGTAAGGGGTTCATACGTTTCATTCCTCTTTCCAAAGAACTAACTTTTGATCTCATCTTTCCTCCCTATTGATTTTCTGTTTAATTAATTTCTCTTATCTTTATTAATCTCCTGCTTTTATTTTTTTTAAGATTTTATTTATTTGAGATAAAGCATGAGAGAGAGAGAGCACAGGTGAGGGTCAGAGAGAGAGGAAGAAGCAGGCTCCCCGCTGAGCAGAGAGCCCTGTGCAGGGCTCCATCCCAGGACCTTGGGATCACAACCTGAGCTGAAGGCAGACGCTTAACCGACAGCCACCCAGGCGCTCCAATCTCCTGACTCTCTTGTTTTAGATTTAATTTGCTCTTCTTTGACAATATTGGCATATAGAGACTATAAATTTATTTCAGAATGTTAATTTGGCTTTATTCCACACATTCTGATATGATGTTTTCTCTTTTTTATTCGATTCCAAATGCTCACTCACTTTTTTTTTTTTTACAATATTTATTTATTTATTTATTTGACAGAGATCACAAGCAGGCAGAGAGGCAGGCAGAGAGAGGAGGGGAAGCAGGCTCCTTGCCGAGCAGAGAGCCCGATGCGGGGCTCAATACCAGGACCCTGAGACCATGACCTGAGCTGAAGGCAGAGGCTTAATCCACTGAGCCACCCAGGCGCCCCTGCTCACTCACTTTTATTCAATGTATTGTTTAATATCCAAATATATGAGAATTTTCCAAATACTGAATATTAGTTTCTACTTTACTTCTATTAGGGTCACAGGACACACCTTGTATGAGTTAGATTCTTTTGCTTATCAAACCTTGTTTTGTAGTTTATATGGGTAAATGCACACTTAAAAAGAATGTTTTTTCTGATGTAGTCCTGTGAAGTTTTTAAATATTAGATTAAGTTAGTTGTAGTAGTATTCAGATCTTTATATGCTTACTGAGTGTCCTCGTGTTACTGATAACCGAAAGAGACATTTTTTATTGATATATAATGGACACATAACACCGTACTAGTTTCAGGTGTACAGCACGACGATTCATTGTATGTGTGTTGTGACGTGATGGCCGCACCAAGTCTCAGGAACTTCCGTCACCACACGGAGTTACAAATTTTGTTTCCTCATGATGAGAACTTTTAAGATTTACTCAGATGTACTGAGTATTATTATTACAGTATAATTATTGCATAATTATTACATATACGATGTATACACACATATACAATGTAGAATATTGTGTAATTATACAGTGTAATTAACTGTAGATATGGAGCCGTACATTACATCCCGAGGGCTTATTTATTTCATAACTGGGAGTTTGTACCTTTTGACCCCCTTTGCCCATTTCACCCCCACCCAACCGCCACCCCTGCCTCCAGCAACTTCCAATCTTTCTCTGTGTCAGTGAGTTCAGGATTTTGGTTTTTTTTCTTTTGGGTCCCACATATAAGTGAAATCAGACAGTATTTGTCTTGCTCTTTGACTTACTTCACTTAGTGTAACACCATCAAAATCCATCCTTGTCGTAAATGGCAGGATTCCCTTACTTTTGTGACTGAATGATATTCACACTCGCGCGCGTGTGTGTGCGTGTGTGTGTGTGCATATATCACATTTCCTTCATCCATCCATCCCTGGAAGCTGTGACCATGTCACCTCACATGGCAAAGGACGTTGGGGTGGAAGGTGGAAATGGGGCTAATCCACTGATCTTAAAATAGGAGAGGATCTTGACGTACCTGGCGGGGCCCAGTGTAATGACAAGGCACCGACAAGAATGGAGAAGGGCGGAGGTGGAAGCTAAGTTTTGAGGGTTAGGGTGTGAAAAGAACCAAGCCTGTTGCCGGCTTTAGAGGTGGGCAAAGAAGCCTGGTTGCCCGTGACGCTCGGGGCTGCCCACTGCTGCTGTCCCAGCCACGGGGAGAGGGAGCCATACAGCTTCCAGAAGGAAGTTCAGCCCTGCGGACACCTTCATGTTGACCCCTTGAGATCCATGTCATTGGGTCTTCGGTTAAATTCGGACCTACAGAGCTGTCAGATAATGAGTGGTAGG
>ML093222.1:104930-219709 GCA_003697995.1 Taxidea taxus jeffersonii
GCCCCGCCCGGAAGCCCCGCCCCGCGCCATGCTGCGCCCCGCCCCGCGTGCCCCGCCCCGCGTGCCCCGCCCCGCGTGCCCCGCCCGGACCGTGCGCTCTTCCCCTGGCCGGGACCCAGCCTTGCTCCTGCCAGCAGGAGTCCTGCGGTCACTCACTTTGGGACCCTTCCCACGGAGGGGAACAAGGCAGGGCAGGGAAACGCCACGGACCGGACCGGGGAGGCACAGGGCCTGGACTTAGGGGCCGAGTCTCCGGAGCGGCGCTGGGCCGCAGGCGGGGACCTGGGCAGGAAGAAGGTCTTCCTTGGATGTCACCAGCGCCAACAGCGATGCGCTCTGTTGAAGCCAGGCCGCGGCTCTCGGTCACTCTCGTGCGTGAAGCCAACAGGGAGAGGCGCTTTCCCGTGCGGACACTTAGACCCACTCCCAGCACTTTCAGTTTGGTGGGGCGGCCGGAGCCTGCAAGTCGGCTCTGACCAGTTGCCCCAGTAATTATCCTGAAACCTATTCTGGAATACTCCCGGGACGGTGTCAACGCAGATCGCCCCTCAGACTCTCTCTAGTTGGAATGTCAGAATCCTAAGTCCGCTTGTCTTAGTGTACATCTCACGTTGGGCCCTCGTGGCTGACATCGACATGCGTGTGCACACGTGTGTGCAGCGTGGAGGGGCGAAGCACACGTGTCAATCCGTGCAAAAGGAAATGCCGGCTTTATAACAACACCCGGAACCGGCCGGGGGGTTTACTGAATTGCCAGGGGCATCGACTTGGAGGAAGGCTGCGGCAGTAGCAGCGGCCAGACGAGGCTGCAGACCGAGACAGCTGAGCGTACAGAGGGCAGGGAGAACAGTCCGGAAAGAACTCCCAACCCCATAGCGACACGTGGGAAGGAACGGCGTGCAGGAGGCATCCAGCAAGCACATAGGAAGCACCCGGAGTGCCCACGTAAAGGGCAACGCCGTTTGCTGAGACATGGAATAGTGAGTTTGACAGGAGGCCGGCCGCCCACCTGGCTGTCCCTGAGACCCCGCCAGCGTCCGCACCCTTGCCCGGTCCCCCTCCGTCTGGAGGGCGCCGGTGTGCGCAAGTAGTAGGGTGCTGCCCGCCCGGGGTGTGAGCTCAGGTCGTGAGAGGGGCCGTAGCTCCGGGCTTGAGTTACTGGAAGTCTCACTCTGGGTAGAACGAGCTCACGGTCGACAGAGACGCTCCAGTCTGCGGAGGTGTCTGCGTGGTGAGGGAGTGAGGCCTCTCGTGGGCGAGCTTTCTGGAAACCAGGTCCTGCAGAGCGGCAGGCCAGGCCCGCAGAGGCCGGATCCTTGCTTTCCGGCGCAGTGCCTGCATCTCTGGAAAGTGCGTGGAAGCCCAGCGCATTTCCAGAGGCTTGAGGGCTTTGTAAGCCAGCCCTGTGCATCTAGTTAGTTCAGAGACACGGGGCATGGAGTCCTGAGGACAGAAAATTCTGGGAGGGCTCAGATGAGTGGGCAACTCTGTCCAGGCTTCTGGTCAAGAGCCCTTCCTGGGCCTCCAAGCTGACCTGGAACATATTCTCTCTACCAAAACTGCTGAAACTGGTTAAGTTTCCTGAAAGGTTTAAGTTCCTCTGCAGACAGGGACCTCAGAGAAAGCCTCCCTGTCCAGCCTCCACCTCTGGGAACATTTATAAGAACCCTTGAGGGCCCAGCACCCATGTATTCTGGTCTACGGGTGAAAGCAGGGCATCTCCACCCTGTCAGAGCCAGTACAGAACTTTCTACTTGACCTCCAGGGCTGAGGAACCACTCCTGATTGCATGGACGGTGTAAACAGACTTGAGACTTGGGGGACTTTTCTAAACCACCGGAGGGAGGCCAGAACCACTGGTCCCTGCTTGGAATGGGGGGGAGGGTGTTCCAAGCCCACCGGAGCTTCCTCAAAATGTTCTAGGCCAGTTTGTGTTCTGGAAGCTGCCATTCCTGACAAAGGAAACATACGGAGGGTGTCCTGTGATGCCAGAATTTCTGGGGATGGTTTGTGTTTCCATAAATGTACAATGGAGGCGTTAGCTGTTCTGAAAGGTATTGGGGGGGGGGGCAACAGGCCACCAGAGCAACGACTGAATTTTCTAAAATTTCCAAGGACCATTCTTCTGCATGTGGCTGTCCAATTGTCCCAGTACCATTTATTGAAGAGACTGTCTTTTTTCCATTGGATATTTTTTTCTGCTTTGTCGAAGATTAGTTGACCACAGAGTTGAGGGTCCATACCTGGGCTCTCTGCTCTATTCCATTGGTCTGTGTGTCTGTTTTTGTGCCAGTACCATGCTGTCTTGGTGATCACAGCTTTGTGTTATATCTTGAAGTCAGGCAATGTGATGCCCCCAGTTTTGTTTTTCTTTTTCAACATTTCCTTAGCGATTTAGGGTCTTTTCTGGTTCCATACAAATTTTAGGATTGTTTGTTCCAGCTCTTTGAAAAATGCCAGTGGTATTTTGATTGGGATGGCGTTGAAAGCATGGGTTGCTCTGGGCAGTGTAAACATTTTAACAATGTTTATTCTTCCGATCCATGAGCATGGGATGCTTTTCCATCTTTTTGTGTCTTCTTCCATTTCTTTCATGAGTGTTCTATAGTTTCTAGATTATCGATCATTTACCTCTTTGGTTAGGTTTATTCCAAGGTATCTTATGGTTTTTGGTGCTACTGTAAATGGAATCGATTCCCTAATCTCTCTTTCTTCTGTCTCAGTGTTAGTGTATAAGAAAGGAACTGATTTCTGTGCATTGATTTTGTATCCTGCCACATTACTGAATTGCTGTATGAGTTCTAGTAGTTTGGGGGTAGAATCTTTTGGATCATGTCATCTGCTAAGAGAGAGAGTTCGACTTCTTCTTTGCCAACATGAATAGCTTTTCTTTCTTTTTATTGTCTGTTTGCAGATGCTCAGGCTCCTATACTATATCCAAGAGTAGGGACGAGAATACTATGAGAACATGACATCAAAACTAACAATGTACTATTCGGTGACTAACATAACATAACATAACAATAATTTTAAAAAAGCTGAAATTCAAACCTAAAAAAAAAAAAAATTTCCAAGGTCCTGGAGGAATCACGGCTGCCCATGTCACCCCACACGCCTGCTGGCAAGGAAACAGAAGATCACTGCTGGGACAGACAGACCTAGGCAGAGAGAGGGGCCCTGTACGTCCTGACCATGAGGGGCCTGGAAAAAGCAGCCAGCAGAAGGGCAAGAAGGCAGAAAGGGCTGAGGTAGTGCTGGATCTGAAAGTTCCATGAGGACAGTCTTGTGCATGCAGTGGGGAACGGCCGTGGCCCAGGAGCGCTGCCTTACTGCCGGGGGGGCCCTGCCCAACCAGCCACTGGCCCAGTGAGGGAAAGCAGGGAGTGTCCTGTGGCGGCCAGGACCAGAGTGCTTCTACCTCCCCTCAATATTCTCCTCCTTCAGACGTCCTTGCGCGGGTCTCTGTGCTCCCCACGCCCCAGGGACCCCCACCTTGTCCTCCGTGGCTCACGTTTGCAATCACGGCCCGCAGGACACGGTGCAGTCTCCGGCCGTGATGCAGCGCGTCGCATCAGTGCCTTGACCTTCCCTCAGAGCAGTGTGTGAGCTAAGCTCCTCTCCCTTAGTTGAGTGTTACTGTAATTACAAGGATCATGAGTATTTGTTATTTTGTTCATTGGCAGGTTAGTTCTGCTGGTTATTCATCATTAATTCCTGTACTTAGCATTCTAGCCGGGGCTCAGCTTGGCAGTGGTTCTGCAACACCGAGTAGAGGCTCACTGGTGGTCAAGGCTTCCTGCAGGGGGTTCCAGATGCGTAGTCACAAGCTGCTCCCTCTTCTCCCCAGACCGGGGCCCCAGGAGCCGTGTTAGGTGGCCCGGAAGCCCCAGCGAGGGTCTTCTTGGCACATCAGAGTCACCCCAAAGTTCTCCGAGGTAACACAGGGGCCCGGGAACTCTGGTCCTGCCCGGGAAGGCTCGGGGCTGGGGACCCTGCAGCGTGGGTGAGGGCAATGTGGACAGGGGCAGGGCATCCTTGAACCACTGGCGTGGCCTGTCACTCCTGCTGGTCCAGGAACAACCGCTGCGAACGCCTTCCCGTGGCCCCTCTGCGGGGTCTCACTGCCCCCCAGACAAGACCGCCAGGCTTCTGTGGGGCAAGGCGGGCAGGAGGGCATTGAGGAGGCAGGAGGCGAAGGCCGAGGCACTGTGGGGCTTCTGTGCAGGGCTGTGGGTCTGGGTCCCGCCATCCCTGCACGGAGCCCCACCGCATCGTCCGGGGAGGGGGTCTTCTGACGTGGTGCCTGTGGGGTGATGGGCAGACTCAGGACCAAAGTGCCTTTCTCTCCCTTCTTACACCCCTCTGGGGTTTGTGCAAGAGTTCCCAAGTTCACCCTTCTCCAGCTCCTTCTCCTCTGCTGCTACTTGTTGCCTTTGTGTGTGTGTGTGTGTGTGTGTGTGTGTACACCTTGGACCCTGGCATCCAGATATCCTGTGAGGCTAGAAATGAGTCCCTTGCCATTCTACGGAGGGGGGGGGGGTCTGCACTCTAATCTCCCAGTAGCTTGTGTATGACTATAATCATTGTGTTGTTGTCATTTCATTGTCATTGTTGGTCATTATTCTTGCGGATATTTTCTTAGCAATGGTCTCCATCTCTTTTCTTATGGATTATCGGTTTGCAGTAGACTTGAACAACACTGAGGGCTTCCTGGAGGACTTGGAAAACCCTGTGGTTACTCAGGTCGGCCGGTGGACATTTCTCTGCCCCCCAGCGCAGTAACAATTTCTGGGGCCACTGAAGGCTCTGGGAACATTTCCAGCAGCCCTGGTGACCTTGAGACATCCTTGTTATGCCTCGGTTTTTGTCAGTGTTGCCTCTCTGGCTCTGAGCTAAGGGAAGTGGAAAATATTCAGGCTGCTGGGGTAGGCTGTCACTTAGAACATTTCTAGAAGCTCAGGCTGCCCATGTGCCTGCATTTTGGGTGGTGGCAACCTGGCTCCCAAATTTTCCGAACATTCCATGAGAGACGGGCCTCTTGGCACCCTTGTGTGGGCAGTCATCATGGGTCCCTGAGTCCTCACAGCATCACTGAAACATTTTTGGTCTCACCCCCATCCTTCACCGGCACTCCATGCAGCAAAAGGGGCTGCCGGGCCCCTACGTTGCCTCAGAATATTTTCTAGTGGATCTGACTGGCCAAAGATGTTCTTGTTGTAAATGTGCCCAACGTCTCAGGAGGGCAGAGGGTGCCTTTCCAGGTGTGCCCTGGCTCCCTCGGGTCAGGGCCTGTCACCAGAGGGGACGTGGATCTTTCAGGAGGTCCTCCTGTGGAAGGGCTCGAGTTGGGACAGCTGGATCCTCGGGGCAGCTGGGCGCTTGTGTGTCTTTTGGGGACCGTCGTAGTCGTCTCTGGTAACCAGACGCCCTTCATGAATGGAGACACTGTATCCGTTGCCATGGGACAGAACCGCAGTTGGCATCGGTCGTAACAGTGGCCGTAATACAACCGGATGAAGATCGACAATAATGATCGTCATCACGGTCCTCACAGTAGTAACCGTCGACAATACTGGCAATAACCCTAAACCTACGGGCCTGGGACACAGAGAAGAGATTCCCCTCAGTGAGTAACAGGTACGGACATTGGGCCTCATGGGGTAGTTTCGAGTCCCAGATGGCAAAGATGAAGAGCCAGAAAGGAGAAAGTCAGCTTGGAGGCAGCCATGGGCAATCCCAGGGACTCCCGGGTGAACCTTGGGTCACGAGGCGTCGGGGGAACTTCTCACGTGGCTCTGGTCCTGGGCCTCAGGCCAGCCGGCAGCAGGCAGCCTTCCGGAGGAGCGACAGCTGGCTGATGGGGCAGGGCTCTGCCCGGAGAAGGCAGCCTCCAGCCCACACGGGGCGCCCCGAAGCACAGACCATGACAAACAACGAGCCCTTGGCCTTGTGTCATCCCAGACCGCCTGGCTGCCCTTCTGCTGTGTGCCCTCCCATGGCCCTCCGTGACTGGTACGTCTGGGTCCTGGAATCTCCTCCAGGGGCTGCTGGAGGGAGTCCCCCTTCGTTTTTCCCTGCGTGCGGGAGTGAAACAGCCAAAATCCGGGTCCTGCATTTCCTAGAAGCTTCTGTGTTTGCTCCAACAGGCCAGTCACCCTCTCAGTGACTTTCGTATTGCTCCAGCCTTTCCTGGACACCTAGGAGATTTAGAAAATTTCCAGAAGCTCAGGAATTCTGGGAGGCACTCTGTGTGCCTCTTGGGCTGTGGGCTCCTAGAGAGACCAAAAAAATTCTGCAGAGTCTCTGGTGAGCAGGCAGGCCCTTTCCCACCGTTCCTGTTAACAGAGCCGTGCTCCTGTGCCCTGAAATCCCAGCTGGGTGACAGAAGCCATTCACGATCCATTCCAGCCGGGGAGAGGAGTTTGTGGACTTGAGTTTGCTTGGAAAATCTTTAGGCGGCCCAGTTGGTGCAAGGAAGCCTTCCCTGGGGGCCGCAGGTGTGCAGAGAGCTGCTGGCATGTGCAGGGGGGTCCAATATTTTCCAGAGCCTAAGACCAGACCGGAATGTCATTTCCAAGTGTCCCCTGCTGGTACGAGCAGGTCCTTGCATCCAGAGGGAACTTGGAATACTTGAGGGGGCCCCACCTTCGAACTAGCTTCGGGAGCCTGGAGGTCCTGGGTTTCTGTCTTCGGGTTCCCTGCACAGCACCTTCAGTAGATGGGGCAGCCTTCGGGAACAACAATCACACAAACAATCACAACAATCACACAAAAGATCCATGGTAGGAACTGTAATACCCAATGGGGAATCACAAGAGTTAACAGTTACGATGATCATGATGGCACAAATGTTAATCAGTTTAATGAAGATAATACTAAAGAGTTGGGGATTGAGAACAGATTTCTTTGAGTATATGACGATACTGATACTGGCCTCATGGTCTAGTTTAGAGACAGAGTCCTAGGACTGCACCACGGGAGGCGGTCTGTGATGGCAAAGAAGAGCGGCTGCAGGGAAAAGGAAACAAGTCACACGAGGCCGTGGGTGAAAGTGGGGCCCTGTGCACCGGCTCTGGAACACATCGCCACCAGGCATTGGCCAGGGACCCTGGTCCAGGTTCTGCCAACCACGGGCCACTCAGAAGCTTTCCGTCGTTCTGCCGCTTGGATGGTTGGGCAGGGCTCCCAAACCGAAAGGAGTGACCAGACCCACACGCCGCCCCCCCAGGTCTCAGACCGAGCCCCAGCTCTGCAGTAGATCTCAGGTCTCCAGAGTTCTCCCGCGCTCCATTACGTTCCTGTATCTCCTCCATGGCTTCACCAAAGCCTGCTGGAGGGCATTGGCCTCCGTACTTCCCCACTAGCCCGGGCGGGGGGGGGGGGGCGGGCGCAAAACTGGCTGGCACCTGGGGTTCCAGGGCTTCTAGAGAGGACTTAGAAGATTCGGAGTTTGCTCGCACTGGCAGAGAGCCCTCTCCAGGACTTGTAGTCGAGCTCCAGCCTTGCACACCTGAGGTATCTAGGAAATTTTCAGAGGTTTATGCAGTCCTACAACACAAATACGTATAGTCGTGGTTCCTAGAGCTCAAAAATGAACTTGGAAAACTTGCCGAGTCTCTGGAAGAGGGTGAAGAACTCTGCTGCCAATCCGAGAGAAAGGGGCAGTTCCGCTACCTGAAGGACAGTCCTGCATAAAGTTCTTGTGTTGGAGGAGCACGTGGATAAAACGGAAACCAAACAAATATGCCTTAGACCAGTGGAAACTCCTCCAGACCAATACTGGCCAAAGCCTGAATCCAACCTAGGGAAAAAAGAATTCCCCCTGCCTTTCAGTGCTGTCACGAGTCACTAGTCAAAATACAGAATGTGTATGTAGAGCCAGTCAGGCAGGGACATCCCCACTCAGGCGGCAATGCACATTGGCAAAGCCCGGTGCCTGGGAGAGTGCCAGGGGTAACGAGGAATAGCAACAAGGGTAAGAGGTCTCTTGCTGTATCCCAGTCAACAAGTGTTGGCACAGGAGCGCGCGCGCGCACACACACACACACACACACACACACACAGAGTCCCTCGTGGATGAAGAAATGAGGACAGAAAGTTTGTGCACACTGGTGCCAGTAGGTAGTGGAGACAACGTTCCAGACTGAATTCGTATGTAGGAAGTATTTTGTGACATGGAGGAGTCTAGGCATGTGGGGAGACTTTCTGCATGTGTGCATGGGACATTGGACTCAGGGTGCATCTGTGTACACTGGGCTTTGGGGTGTAGGTTTCTACTACAAGACGTCTGGAGAGGATTGGATCTGTTGCAAGGTCTGAGGACTTGCCAGTTGTGGTGTTTGGAAGGTCAGCCGATGCTGGGCATGGGGTGTTTCCATTTTGCAATATGGAACCCATGTTCAGTGACTTAGAACTGAATGTGAAAGTGTTTGCATGATATGGGGTTGGGTAGGGGTTTTGTTTTCACGTTTCCTGTGCTGGTATTGAGTGCTGTCAATGTAAGTTCAATCTTAGGCAGGTCATCAAATGGTGTGTTTTTAAGGGGCAGTGTGCTGGGCCATCTACACAGCTTTTGGTGCATTTATTATACATTTTGTGGCTCACTGGGGGGGGTGTACAGGGCAAGTGTGTGCATCTGGGACTGCAGGCATGTGTAGGCACTGCCTGGCCTTGGTCATACTTGGGATTTTGTATTTGGAGACAAGTTTAATATGCACTCAGAAATGAGGGGAGAATGCCTTTGTGTTCTCTATGAAGACGGTATTTGAATCCATAGACTTTTGTGGTTAGAAAGAGTGCAGGTAAATCGTGTATTCAAAAATTAGGAGCAAGGGACCCTCTGCTTTAATAATGGAGGTTTTATGGAAATGTAAATGAGCCAGGAATGATTTTTTTCCTGTGTTCTGAGTTACATAGTATTAAGATCTTATAAAGTTTTCCCAATTGCCACTAACAAAAAAAAGTTACCTGCTGCCTTTCACTAAATAGCAAAGATAGCTACTGAGGGCTTCCCTCTGACATACGCAGCCAGCAACCCGGTCGGCGCTCATGCTCTCATCAGGCTTTGGGAGTGACCATCTTCAAAGTGCCATCCTACAGGCATTATGATTATGTAGGGCTGTGTCAGCGCCTCAAAACGGGACTCATTCTTTAATGAAGGCATTTTTATAAGGAATGCCTGGAAAATATTTTTTCATTGTAATAATAACATAATGAAACCATAGGTAGAAGTAGTTACACTTCAATGCACTCTTTCTTTTCATTCCTCTCAGCTTTCATGGGACCTAATTCTCAGCGGGGGGAAGAGAGATTCAGAGATGTGGGGAGACCATAGTCTACTAAGACACCATCTTATGGGCTTGGCTTTTCATAGGGAACTTCCAAACAAGGCACATCCTGTGTGCACCCACGTCATCACTTGGGTCAACCCCCGGCCTCCCGCAGCATTCTGTGTGAAAACCAGAGCACAGAAGATTTGATGGAGAAGGTGGCTCGGAGGCTGAATCGCTCACACTGGCAGAACCGCATCACTTGACTTCTTTGTAGAGAGAGGGCAATGAAGGAAGACTGAATGGGGGAGAGGCTCAGGTAGTTGGATTCCCTGACCCCAAGTCATACACAGCCCTCCTTAATCTGGGTCCAGTTCTGCAGATCTGAGACCACTGAGTGAGCTCTGGTGAAGTGATCTCTGCTCTGGAGGCCTGGTGGCACCATGGGCAGAGCTCCCCTGACTCCCTCCATGCACCCCAGTGTTTACTGTTCCCCTAAGAGAATGTTATCCTTCCAGAACTTAAATCCATTGAGTCCAGATATTTAATATTTTTTTAAAAATGTAAAAGGTGGAGAAATTTAGGTGAGGTTTTGGGGAAACCAGAAGAGTTTTTCTTTGGGAAGCGCCTTTGAGAAATGTCTGCAGCAAGAATAGCTTGGATTTAGTTTTGCCACATTCCCTCTGTCATAAACCTCAGAATTTACAAAAATAGAAAAGGAGACTTTTCACTCACATATTTAACAATTAATATTTATTAAGGGTATAAATGAGGCAACTGAAATCTGAAAATCCAGTTTTACCGTCCTTTTTAATGTTGTCGGCGAACACACATTTCAATAAGATATATACGAAAACGGGGGCGCCCGGGTGGCTCAGTCCTTATGCGTCTGCCTTCAGCTCGGGTCATGATCCCGGGGTCCCCCGGGATAGCCCCGCATCCGGCTCCCTGCTCAGCGAGAAGCCTGCTTCCCCTCCCACTCCCCCTGCCTGTGTTCCCTCTCTCGCTGTGTCTCTCTCTGTCAAATAAGTAAAATCTTAAAAAAAAGAAAATAATGAAAAACTAATACTTGTCCACACTTGACACAAAACATTTAGAAATAGAAAAAAACACAGATTAAAACATCTTTTTCAAAATTAAAAATGTTCTTTTGGGTAACTCCGGAATAAAGATAAAAATGTGAAATGTAGTGACTCGGGCAACTTGCCGGATGTCACGCACATTTGGCTCAAAGGTATGTGAACTTCCACATCGTCTCCGGACGTGGGCAGTCACACCCGTGCCTCGGCCGGCCGTCCTCACGCACCCGTCCTGCGCTCGCGAAGTCCTCCTGCCGCCCCGCGAGCCGGGAGGACACGTGGAAGCCCGTTCCCGCGGCTGCACGGTGCAAGGTCACACTTCGCACAGGCGAGCTCGGCGTTCACTGCCGCCCCACCGAAAAGAAACAAACATTTACCAGGTGGAGCCGCAGACGTCCCTGCCCCGCACACCGCCTGCGTCTCCGAGCACAGGGGCCCCCGCGCCCGGGCCGCCCTTCCGAGCCCGCGGCTGCCGCGGGCACGCACGGTTTATTCACGCCGGTCTCAACCTGTTGAGAAGGAAGTAGCGCCGCACTCCGCGTTGCTGGCGCCAGCGCCAAGCCTCACCTGAGGGTGCCTGAACCAATCACCTGAAGCAGAGTGGGGCACCGGCCCCACAGGATACCCCACGCGCTCACCAAGGAGCAAAAGCGCTGCCCGTGGCCGGAAGTGCGCGCAGACCGGAAACGCCTTGGGGCGGGGCGGAGGCACGCGCACGCCCCGCCCCACCCGCCGTTTCCGGCCCACCCGGAAGCAGATTTCTCGGATGGAAGGGCGTCTTGGCAGGAGTGAGGTTCAGCATTTCTGGTTGCAGCTCGTACATTGATGCCCCCGGCCTTGCGTCCTTCTCACCCGGAGCCCTGGGCCTCCCGAACCTTACAGCCCCACCTATCCCCCGCCTCACCCGCGGGGAGCCCCGCCCGGTCGCGGGACGCGTGCTGCGGGTCTGGAACCGCTCCTGTTTCCGGTAGGCTGGCTCCCAGGCGGCCTGCGCCGCAACTTTTCTATCTCTGTTCTTTTCACTGTCTCCCCTCCGCACCCCGCGCGTGTCAGGTCCCCACTCGCGAGGTGGGTTTTCGTCCATCGCGGCACCAGGGCGCTTCGCCCTCCTGCGGCCGAATCCTGCAGATCCGGTCCTGCGTTCTCACTTTGCTCGCGTCGTCCCGAGGCCGGCCCGGCTGCTTCTCGGGCCCCACCAGTCACATCCGCGGGCCGACCCCGTGCTGGGGCGCTCCCCCGCCCCGTCCTCTGACACCGCTTGTTCTGTCCCATCCGCTCCCACTGGCTATGTCACCAGAACGTGTGCTTTCCCTGGGCAGGGGCATCTTCATTCTGTTCCTGCGAATGTGGAGGTGGGGCAGGGGGATAGGGGGGAAAGAGAGAGAGCAGGAAGAACCAGGGAAACAGAGCCAAGGAGAGGAACGAGAAAAAGCGGGGATAGAATTGAGGATAGGAAAGTGGGTCCGATGGGCTTAGACCAAATAAGAGAGAGCGTGACCTGGGCTAGAAGCAGTGGAGTAAAAGAAGATAATGAAAAAGGATGGGCGGAGAGGTGAAAGAGTACGGAATGGGGGCGTGGGCGTCGAGCAACAGTAGCAATGGAGGCAAAAGAAGGGTAGATCCCAAATTCGGTAGAGTTTTGTTTTTTAATTTTTAACTTCTGTTTTCTTTTAAATGCACTGTGTCAGATTCATATGATGAGATCTCAGTGGTTTTACAGTCTGTTATACTGAAAGTATTCTTTGGTGCTTAGTAAATGATTGTACACTATTTCAGTGTGGTCTTGGTAAAAATGCTGGTAATTTTTTATGTTAACAGTCAAACTTCAGTTTAACCCGTTAGTCTAATATTCCACATCTTCTTTCTCCCCTTAGGTAATCTTTTATTGTAGTGGGCTGTGAACTAGTTACTAGTTAAGGATGTTTGTTCCCTTTGCCCTGTTTCTGGAAATGATCAAGGATGAGCTGAATTGTTGTGGAACTTTGTTGAAAGAGCGCCCATCTGTTCGTAATTGAATGAATTTCTCAGTTGTTCCATTGCTGACCTTCTTTCATGTTTTCCAGTGCTACTAATTAGGTCTCCTTAATTTCATATATTTTAATAGTTTAACAGGATGTTTTGGAAAACAGGAATTAAATATTTGAGATTGTGAGTAAAACCATGACAGAGAAGCGGCTCTTGCTCTGGAGTATGAGATATATGATCTGAAATTTGGGGGGTAGGGGTGTGAAAGGCAAACCCTGCCACACTGTCCCATCCAGGCCATGTTATTCCTGTGAGGACAGTACTGTTCTTTTCTACTGGCTTCTCTTACTGACCTCTTCACCCGCCTCAACACACATGCAGGGAGTCACAAGATAGGTTGACAGGAAAGGGTCCAGACTTTTTAAACCAAGCGTAGAACAAAAATCTCTCTCCGAGGAGGAGGGAGGTGGAAGTGCGTTGACTGTGTGTGAAGGGAGCCTGGAGAGGGAGTAAGGGTGGTGTTTGGGGCTTAGGGATCCAGGAATGAGAGATGAGAAGCTCGGGAGCAGGAGAAATAGAAGTGTCTGCTCTGACCTTGAGCTTGGCAGGTACTAGCAGGCCCAGGGTCTGTGTCTTCATGGGAAAGTCAGCCCAGTGCATGTACTCAACTGCTGCCATAAAATGTGTGGGCCTCACTAGGACAGGAGAGTGTTCTGAAGAAGTAGGTAGAAAAACCCATCTGTTGATCTCCTTATAGGAGCTTCATGCTCCTGAACCCCCAGTGTTTCAGGGAACAGCAGAGGACTGTCTTTGCCACATAGCGAATTCCTCCTGGTGTGTGGCTGCGGCACAGCCAAGTGTTACGTTAACTGGAAGCCCTAAGAGTCATCCCCACACTCAGGAGTGACTTCTTAAGACTCATCTTGCCTGGGAAAGAAACTTCTCTTGTGTCCTTTTTAATTTCTTGATTGGACTTTAAAAACTTTAATTGATCTCCATCAATTTTTCCTTGTTTCATTTAATCTTTTGATTTTTCTTTTACCCTTTACTAATTATCTTCTTGCTTTGTAAAATTTGAAATATCAGCTTACTCTTGCTTTTATTTTCTCTTAGTTTGTAAAGTTGAACAATTGGTTCATTCATTTTCAAGTCCTCTCTAGTAAGTAGACTTAAAATTTATACATTTTTTCTTCTTGTAAAAAAGATTTATTTATTGATTTAAGAGAGCACGCACCCAGTCCAGTTGCCAGGGTTGGGGGTGGCGGGCAGGGTAGAGGGAGAGAAAATCTCAAGCAGACTCCACTCTGAGTGCAGGGCCTGATGTCTGGCTCAATCTCATGACCCTGAAATCATGACCTGAACTGAAATTAAGAATCAGATGCTTAACTGACTGAGCCACCCTGGCAGATACCCCTAAAGTTTATACATGTTTTCAATATAGTAACTGAGGCCTTATCCCATGGTTTGACATTTTTCTGGAGGCTCAGACGGTCTTAGGACATTCTCACTAAGTCTCCCCTATCAGCACAGACCTGTCAGTACAGGCTTTTAACATTCAGGAGGCTCATCTATGAATTAATGTCAGCAAGAATGATGTCCATGAACTAAACATGGACAAAAACAACCGGAGTGGGATGAGATAGTGTGAGATGAGGAGAAATGCTTGATGAATGGGCTCCATTTCCTGGTGGATTCAAGGACACAAGAGGGCAACAGGTGGACACAACAGCAGCCCAGAAACTTTTTAATTCAAATTTCAGATTGGAAGATACCTAGCATTTAAGTGCTAAGAGGATCTATCAAGTAGGGAGTAAAGTTATTAGTTTATAAGCAATAACATAAAATTCATGATATGGCAGGAAATAACAGGATCCAAACATAAAGTTAGAGATAAAAAACCCGAGATTAAAAGTAATTCTTTTAATGGTTGAAAGCATCTGCCTCTAAAATTACCTACCTCATTTGTGAAATAAGTTATCAATCATCTGATGAATGAAAGAGGAAAGACAGGTCTATGGAAACTCATCTGTCATAGCAAAAGTTTGAAATAACATTTTTTTTTTTTGAGTTTTTTTTTTTTTTTTATTTGTCAGAGAGAGCGCAGGAGCGAGCACAGGCATACAGAGTGGCAGGCAGAGGCAGAGGGAGAAGCAGGCTCACTGCTGAGCAAGGAGCCCGATGTGGGACTCGATCCCAGGACGCTGGGATCATGACCTGAGCCGAAGGCAGCTGCTTAACCAACTGAGCCACCCAGGCGTCCCTGAAATAACATTTATTTTACATGGGAGTTGGAATTAACATGCAAGACCTAATAGGATTGCCAGATATTTTTGAGAAATGACCAAAATAACCTGAGATACAGTGGATATTTATTGTGCTCCATACTGAGAATTACTTTTTTGTGGGAGCTAGAAGATTTTTTTTTAAGCCAGAAGATTTTATCTCTGCAGCAGTAGAAATGCCACTTGAATGTATAATTCAGTTGTGAATGAGATACTGAATTAACTACACTGTGTTGTGTATTAACATTTCACTTCCCATTAGCCAAAAAATAAAGTATAAGGTAGGGTTCCCATTTTAATAAATGAGCTAATAAATTTTTTACATTTAAATTTTAGGTAGTTAACATACTGTGCTATATTGGTTCTGGAGTAGAATTCAGTGATTCATCACTTAAATAGAATATTCAGTGCTGATCATAACAAGTGCCCTCCTTAATACCCATTACCCACTTAGCCCATCCCCCGCCCACCAGCATCAGCCCTGTTTGTTCTCTGTGGTTGAGTCTCATGGCTTGTTTTTCTCTGTCCTATTTTTCCCTTCTCCCTTCCCATATTTTCATTTCTTTACCTTCTTGAATTCCATGTAGGAGTGAGATAGTATGATATTTGTCTTTCTCTGACTGACTTATTTCACTTAGCCTAATACACTCTAGTTCCATCCACCTTGTTGCAAGTGGTAAGATTTCATCTTTTTGATGGCTGAGTAGTAGTTCACTGCATATTTATACACCCTACTTCTTTATCCACTCACCAGGTGATGGACGTTTGGGCTCTCTCCATAGTTTGGCTATTGTTGATAATGCTGCTATAAAACATTGGGGTACATGTTCCCCTTTGAATCTGTGTTTTTGTATCCTTTGGGTAAATACCTAGTAGTAATGGCTGGATGGTGAGGTGGTTCTATTTTTAACTCCTTGAGGAAACTCCATGCTCATCTCCAGAGTGGCTGGCTGTGGCAGTTGGCATTCCTGCCAGCAGTGCAGTTGCCACATTCCTGCCAACACCTGTTCTTTCTTAATTTTAGCTATTCTGAACAGGTATGGGGTGGTATCTCATTGTGGTTTTGATTTGTATTTCCCTGATGGTGAGTGATGTTGAGCATCTTTTCATTTGCCTTTCAGCCATTTTGGATATCTTCTTTTGAAAAGTGTCTATTCATGTTTTCTTCCCATTTCTTAACTTGGGTATTTGTTTTTTGTGTGTTTGATACAGTCTTTGTAGATTTTGGATACTAACCCTTTGTATGTTCTTTGCAAATATCTTCTCCCATTCATAGGCTGCGTTTTAGTTTTGTTGATTGTTTCCTTCACTCTGCAGAAGCTTTTTATCCCGATGAAGTCCCAGTAGCTCATTTTTGCCTTTGTTTCTCTTGCCTTTGGAGACATGTCTAGCAAGAAGTTGCTGTAGCCAAGGTCGAGGAGGTTTCTGCTTGTGTTCTTCTCTAGGATTTTAATGGATCCCTATCTCACCATTAGGTCTTTCATCCATTTTGAGTTTATCTGTGTGTATGGTGTAAGAAAATGGTCCAGTTTCATCCTTCTACATTTAATTGACCGGAGGGTTGAGGGTCCATCTCTGGCTTTTCTATTCTGTTCCACTGATCTATGTGACAGTACCATACTGTCTTGATGATTACAGCTTTGTAATAGAGCTTGAAGTCAGGCATTGTGATGCCACCAGCCTTGGTTTCCTTTTTCAACATTCCTCTGGCTATTCAGGGCCTTTTTGGTTTCCATACAAGTTTTAGGACTATTTGTTCCAGCTCTGAGAAATGTCAGTGGTATTTTGATAGGGAGTGCACTGAGTGTGTAGATTGCTCTGGGTAGCATAGGCATTTTAACAAGTATTTGTTCTTCCAGTCCATGAGCCTGGAATGTTCTTCCATTTCTTTGTGTCTTCTTCAATTTCTTTCATAAGTTTTCTGTAGTTTTGGTTAGGTCTATTCCTAGTTATATTACAATATTCAGTGCTATTGTAAATGGTATCAATTCCTTAATTTCTCTTTCTTTTGTCTCATTGTTAGTGTATAGAAATCCAACTAATTTCTTTGCATTGATTTTATAGCCTGGCATGTTGCTGAATTGCTGTATGAGTTCTAGCATTTTGGGGGTGGAATCTTTTGGGTTTTCCACATAAAGTATCATTTCATCTGCAAAGACAGAGAGTTTGACTTCTTTGGCAATCTGAATGCCTTTTATTCCTTTTTGTTTTCTGATTGCTAAAGCTAGGACTTCTAATGCTATGTTAAACAACAGTGGGGAGAGTGATATTCTTGACCGTGGGGGAAAAGCTCTCAGCTTGATATGATCTCAGAATGAGATATTCACAGTGGGCTTCTTATATATGGCTCTTATGATACTGAGGTATGTTCCCTCTATCCCTGCACTGTGGACACTTCTAATCAAGAAAGGATGCTGCACTCTGTCAAATGCTTTTTCTGTGTCTATTGAGAGGATCATATGGTTCTTGTCCTTTATTTTATTAATGTAGTATTTCACATTGATTGACCTGTGAATGTTGAACCACCCTTGCAGCCCAGGAGTAAGTCCCACTTTGGTTGTGGTGAATAATCCTTTTAATGTACTGGTTGGATCCTACTGGTTAATATCTTGGTTGATTTTTGACATCCATCTTCATCAGGGATATTGGTCTGTAAGTCTCCTTTTGGGGGGGGTCTTTTCTGGTTTGGGGATCAAGGTACTGCTGGCCTTATAGAATAAGTTTGGAAGTTTTCTTTCCATTTCTGTTTTTTGAAATAGCTTCAGAAGGATAGGTATTAGTTCTTTAAATGTTTGGTAGAATTCCTGTGGGAAGACACCTGGCCTGGACTCTTGGGGAGATTTTTGATTACTGCTCAATTTCCTTGCTTGTTACAGTTCTGTTCAGTTTTTCTGTTTCTGTTTCAGTTCTTGGTAGTTTACATGTTTCTAGGAGTGTATCCATTTCTTCCAGATTGCCTTACATGTTGGCATATAGTTGCTCACAATATATTCTTATAATTGTTTTTATTTCCTTAGTGTCCATTGTGATCTCTACTCTTCCATTCATGATTTTATTAATCTGGGTCCTTTCTCTTTTCTTTTTGATTCAGCTATGGGTTTGTTGATCTTATTCTTTCAGAGAATCAGCTCCTAGTTTTGTTGATCTGTTCTGTTGTACTTTTGGTTTCTATTTCTGATTTCTGATCTAATCTTTATTAATTCTGGTCTCCAGTTTGATTTAGGCTTTATTTGCTGTTCTTTCTCCAGCTTCTTTAAATATAAGGTTAGCTTGTATATTTGAGACTTTCCTTCTTTCTTGTGAAAGATTTGTATTGCTATTTCCTTTCCTCTTAGGACCGCATTTTCTGCATCCCAAAGGTTTTGAACAGTTGTGTTTTTATCATTTCCATGAATTCTAAAAATTCTCCTTTAATTTCCTGGTTGACCCATTCATTCTATAGTAGGATGTTAACCTCCAAGTGTTTGACTTCCTTCCATATTTCCTCTTGTGATTGAGTTCAACTTTCACAGTATTGTAGTCTGAAAATATGCAGGGAATAATCCCAATCTTTGGTACCGGTTGACACCTGGTTTGTGACCCAGTATGTGATCTATTCTGGAGAATGTTCCATGTGCACTTGAGAAGAATTGTATTTTGTTGCATTAGAGTGGAATGCTCTGTATATCTGTGAAGTCCATCTGGTCCAGGGTGTCAAAGCCCTCATTTCCTTGTTGATCTTCTGCTTAGATAATCTGTCCATTGTTGTGAATGGGATGTTAAACTCCCCTATGATTATCGTATTATCATTGTGTTTCTTTAATTTTATTATTAATCGGTTTATATAATTGGCTGCTCTCAAATTAGGATCATAAATATTTCTAATTGTTAGATCTCCTTGTTGGGTAGACCCTGTAAGTATAATATAGTGTCCCTCTTCATCCCTTACTACAGTCTTTGGCTTAAAATCTAATTTGTCTTGATATAAGGACTGCTACACCAGCTTTCTTCTGATGTCCATTAGCATGATAAATGGTTCTCCACCGCCTTACTTTCAATCTGCAGGTGTCATTGGGTCTAAAATAAGTCTCTTATAGGCAGCATATAGATGAGTCTTTTTTTTTTTAATTCATTCTGGTACCCTGCATCTTTTGATTTATGCATTTAGTCCATTTACATTCAGAGTGGTTATTGAGAGAGATGAATTTAGAGCCATTGTGTGAGCTGTAGAGTTGGTGTTTCTGTTGATGTTCTGTGTCCTTTCTAGTCTTTGTTGCTTTTGGTCTTTTTTTCTCCACTCAGAGAGCCCCCCTTAAAATTTTTTGCAGGGCTGGGCTAGTGAACACAGACTCCTTTAGTTTTTGGCTGTCTGGAAATCTCTCTCTCTTTCTAAATGACAGCCTTGCTGGGTAAAGAATTCTTGGCTGCATATTTTTCCTATTCGGCATGTTGAATATATCCTTCTACTCCTTTCTGGCCTTCCAGTTCTCTGGACAGATCCACTGTAAACCTGATCTGTGTTCCCTTGTAGGTTAAGGACCTTTTTTCTCTTGCTTTCAGGATTCTTTTCTTGCCTGTGTGAATTTTGTGAATTTAATTATTATATGCTTTGGTGATGGCCAGCTTTTGAATTTAATGGGAGTTCTCTGTGCTTCTTAGATTTTGATGTCTGTGTCCTTCCCTAGATTAGGGAAGTCTTCAGCTGTAATTGTCCAAATAAGCCTTCTGACCCTTTACTCTTTGTCTTCTGGGACTCCTATGATACATATGTTATTAAGTTTTACTAAGACACTGAATTCTGTAAGTCTGCCTTCATGGTCCATTACCTTTCTTTCCCTCTTCTTTTCAGCTTATTTTCCATAATTACATCTTCTGTATCACTGATTGCTCCTCTGGTTCATCCATCCTTTTTATGACCTGCATTTGTATTTGCATCTCTGTTACAGCATTTTTTTTTAAAGATTTATTTATTTATTTGACAGACAGAGATCACAAGTAGGCAGAGAGGCAGGCAGAGAGAGAGGAGGAAGCAGGCTCCCTGCTGAGCAGAGAGCCCGATGTGGGGCTCGATGCAGGGCTCGATCCCAGGACCCTGGGATCATGACCTGAGCCGAAGGCAGAGGCTTTAACCCACTGAGCCACCCAGGCGCCCCATCTGTTAGAGCATTTTAAATTTTGGCCCGACTAGATTTTAGTTCTTTTGTCTCTGTAGTAAGGGATTCTCTGTTGTCTTCTTTGCTTTCTTCAGGCCCAGCTTGTATCCTTATAATCATTGTTTTAAATTCTAGTTCAGATATCTTATATTTATGTAGATTAAATCCTTGTGAGTTCTACCTCGTGTTCTTCCTTTTGGAGTTATTGTCATTTATTCCAGAAAAAGAAATGAAGAGAGAGAAAAAAGAAGAAAAACACAAAGCAAAAAACCAAAAAGATAAAACAGAAAAACAAAGGAAAAAAACTAGACCCTTGGTCTGTTTTGTTCTGCTTGTTAAAAGAATCTAGAATCCAAGAGAAAAAAACAAAATGAAATCAAAGTATGCAAATATATACACACACAAACACACACACACATATGGAGCATATAAATAATAATAATAAAAGGACTTGGAAAATAGAAAAAATTTAAAAATAATAGAAGTAAAAAGTAAGCTTGGTTATTTCTGTTAGAGCTGAAGCTTTGCAGCACTCTCTGATCAATAAATTTGGTGAGACCTGGCTGTTTGTTCTAGTCCTCTTGGGGGAGGGACTCGCTGTGCTGATTCTCAGGCCGTCTTGTTTCAGTGGAAATGCCTCTGCAGGACGCTGGGTGGGCAGGGCTAGGTGTACCGGGCTCCAGCCTCCTCTCTGTGTCCCTGTTTTGTTCCCTGAAGGCTTTTGGCACTGATGGGCCAGATGAAGATGGCTGCACCCTGCTCTCTAGCCTAGGAGCTAAAACTTCAGGCCCCATGCTCTTCAGTGAACTTTTACAGAAGAGGAATCAATTGACCTATCTGTGACCCTGGTTTCCATCTGAACCCTGCATTCACCCTGCCCGTGTTCAAGCCTTTTCATCTCTGGCACGTGACTGAGTTTCAAAAGTCCTAATTAAAAAAAAAAATCCAAATTTTAGGGACTCCTGTGCTATGGGCCTGTGCTGTTCCTGGGCAAGTTGGGGTTTGGGGGGAGATGTTAAAAATTATGAAAGGTTGGATTTGAAAGGTTTTTCTATTATAGTATTAATTTGAAGGATACATTTGTTTTGGTTTTGTACTTCCTTCATATTTAAAGCTTATACTTTATTCCTTTGCTTTCCAATTTGTGTATTGCTAAAAGGTAAGAGGCAAGAAAGCAGGATGGTTTTGGTTATGTTAAGTTGTAAACTTTTATCTCCCTAGCACCTAGAATAGTCTGGCCCATCACTGGTGTTGGGATTCGAGGGAGCTCACTTAATAACATCATTTTTCCAGATTGCAGTTCTGAAAGGGAAGGAAAGACAGGTGAATGGGTATAGATATCAGTCATTTTATTGGCAGATCTGTTGGAGAACGTGGTTTTGGTATGAAGAAAACAAATTTTATATTCAGAACTAAGCAGCTATGTCCAAATAATGTGGAAAGGGTTGGGAAATCTTAATGGTTAGCAGTGCTCTAAAAATATTAAGTAGTGTGTGTCCCTTTTTTTTGTCTTTGGCACAGTCTCTGTGCCACTAGTTAAATTATTGCTGATTCATCTGTGTATTACACTTACAAATCTTCTCTAAATCCATCTCGGGAGAGTTGACGAACAGTTCACTTGGTTATAAGATTAAGGGTCACAGTTGGTTCCCCTAAAGATTTTGTAGGCCTTCTTCGTGATCACATTTTGTTCACCGAATATCATCTCATATCTCACTTGAGTTTTTACAATGATCCTCAAATCATTCATGTTTGAATTATAGACTCTTTGGGGAACTTTTATTTTGTATTGCTTTATATGTGTTTTCCCAAACTGCGTTTCCACAAACTCACAAATTCTTTTTTGTATGTTTTAATACTTTTTTGTTGAATTTATGAAATTATTTTTTGTCATATCATTTCCTTTGTAGTCTTTACCAGTAACATAGATTTTATAGGTTGTGGGTGGGCTTGTTTTTCACAGCTTTGAATGATTTTTACTTAATCCTTTTCTCTTTTGCTCATTTTAAGCCTGTGAGCAACATTAATGAGTGGTTTTGCAGCAGTGTCTCTTTCTTTTTTGTACCTCCCAATGTGGTCTCTTTTAAATGGTTTTTATTTTATTTCTGGAAGTTTGGGAGCTTTGCCAAGTCATTTTTCCATCTTCCTTGTAATCTCTTTCATCCTTATAATCTCTTTCATCCTTATAATTCTGCTTTAAGGTCCTGTTTCTAAGTTTTTTGGATTTTTAAAAAGATTTTTATTTATTTGACAGAGAGAGAGAAGGAGGGAGAGCAGCAGGCAGAGGGAGAAGGAAAAGGATCCTGGGATCATGACCTCGTTGAAGACAGATGTTTAATGGACTGAGCCACCCAGGCTCTCCTATTTTTAAGGTTTTTAATAATTTGTTTTTTATCCATTACTAAAATTATTGGGTAATTCCTAAAATGTTTGCTCCAAGGCAAAGGATTCTTTGAATATTAATATCTGAATATTAATATTCATTTATTTTCTCACGCCATCCTCTTCCTTTTTAATAGTTAACTGTGTTAGTTACTTTTTTCATGCAATTTTCATTGAGTTGAACTCTCCTTAAACCCTATGAATTCATGATTGTAGTTTGCAGAGAAATACATGCCAGGACATCTTCCTGGCTGAAAATGATGACTGTTTAACACAGGACATTTTCAAAAGTTTTGTGGCATCTAGCTGGCATTTTCCATAACCTAGGAAATATCAGCTACCGAGAAGCTGCTTTTTTATTTACGGTTTTCATCCACTCATGACCTTCGATGTGTACCACTTGGAAACATGGGCAAAACACAGTGATACCTAGGTAAAGTCTTCCTTCCCACTCGTAGGACTTTACTTTTTCATGTGTGTAAGGATTCCCTACATATCCCTATATTTTCTTTGAAGAAAAATTCTAAATGTAAAACATAATTTTACATTTCAATTTAAATTTGCCTTGAAGGCAAAACCTAACATAATCCCGTAACCAATGTGATACTAGCTTCCTTAGATTTTCCGTCTCTCTTCTTGGATTCTCCCATATGTTCTGGATAACTCAGTTGGTAAATCATATTTTATAGAGTATATTTTAGGCATCGTTGAGTGTCCTGGATGTTGGTACCTTTCCCTAGTTACCAGATCCTTGCATTAATATATAGTTTCTCTTTCAGATCTGAATCAAAGTTCCGTCTTCTCCACGGGGTGACTCAGAGGAAAATAAGAGGATACGGTGCCCAGAATCCAGCTTTCACCTCTCCAGACATTTAAACAATTCTCCAGTTCCTGAGACCCTTCAGCTCACCCAAGAAGGCAAAAGATTCAGTTTCTTCGTCACAGTACATGTATACAGCCAGCAGAGAGCAAAGTTTGGTTATCGCCTTGGCATTGCTTAGCTCTGTGATGCTGACGACATTCTCATTTCTGTGCATTACAGAAGAGATTCAGATTTCCAGGTATGGACCAATGTCCAGGGGAGGGTGTTCTCACTGTTCCGAAGGGCAAGTACCTCAAAGCTCAGGGAAGAGGCAGGTGTCGGAGGGGTATGGAGCCATAGGGCCCAGTCCAAGTGCCCTAAAAGGGAAAATACTGGTGCCAGAGCTGAGGGCACAGTTGGAACAGGGTATCCACCCATTTTCTGGCCTTGTAGCCATGGAGGAGGACAGCAAAGGGCCAGGTGTGAAACTGTGGGTGCTCTCATCAGCTTTGGATATGAATGTCAGTTTTCTTCCTCCACAGAGTTTGTAAGCTTTGGAAGATGCTAGTTGAGCATTCTGCACTATGGAGACCTGTACCTGACATCTTACAGGGTATGTATGTATGGGCTCTTATGTGGGAAAATGCTTGAGGGTATCTGCTTTATATGGATGGCAGTTCTTACACAGAACCCATGCTGGCCTTCTCAGAGGGTGTATATATGTGGTGGCTCATTGGAGCTTTGATACTGTTTAAGAGCCCTGAACATTAATCATTCCACTCTCCGATTCAAGTTGAAGTCAGTAGATTTTAGTCCTTTCAGCATGATAATGGTTGCTTATTGCAGGTGAGGCTTCTCCTCTGGCGATACATGGGATCAGGGTTCTTGTCACTGAGTGTGGAATGTTACTCACAGTGTGGGAGCTGAGGCATAAATCTGAAATCATTCCAAGTTTGATTAAGGAAGTTGGGAAGAGGTGCCCCCACCAGATTAAACTATAGTTGCATGTTGCACACTTGAGGAAACTCCCAGTCACCAAAACTCCCCCAATTTCTGATACATCCGGAGCTGCACAACTCTAAAATTTCAAAGTCATGGATCTTCAAGGAAAATGACTACTCTTCACTCCTCTTCCAACACAACTGTGGCCTGGAAGCTATTCTGCCTTCAGTGACAGGCAGGTGGTGACCTTGTCCAGGCTGAAGGCTCTGTATTTCCTAGAAGTGGTGGACATTTCCTTAAGTATCAGATAAGGGGCTCATGATGGACCCTCTCTGACGTTGGTAGATTCCTTCTCAGGAAACTGGTCAACTCCTTCTCAGCCGGTGAATTTCTACAGGCAGTAGTCCAGCGTCTTCAGAAGCTTTAGGAACTCAGTATGGGAGTGAATGGTCTCACAAGCCAAGTATTGTCTCAACTAGAAAGGATGGATTCACTGCAGCCACTGGAGCAAATACTCATGCTGAAGATTTCCCCTGTACCCCTCATATCTTCTCTGTTTACCTAAGATACCCAGACCCCAAACCTTCAAGTTCCTGGAAGTCCGTACTCCTTGTCAGGAGAGAGGATGCCAAGGCTTTTCTGCAGAAAGTTCTGCTCCACTCTCTGGTCCCCTTTAATCCAGCCCAAACTCATCTATTGAAGGGTGGAAGTGAAGCCACAAAATGACTCAGTCCCACTTCTCACCACTGTTACTTACACACCCTGCATCCTTTTTTATCCTTTCCCTTCCTGCCAAATCGTTTATCCTCTGGAGGTGCTATTTTTCAGAGGCATTTGAAACCATGAGAAGACATAACTCATCATGAACTGTGGTCAGGAAACAGGTTTTTGAGCCAGATAAGTATGAGCCGATTAATGATGGGCTGTCTGGGTTCTGTCAGGTCACGTGAATCCTATCCAGACTGGTTTCCTGAGAGGAAAGGTGAGGTGATAGAGGGTCTTCTGAGTAAATGGCAAGACTGTAAGTGAAACCTGTCACCTAATATGTGGTCAGTATGGATGATGATGTATTTGGGCAGATAGCTTCTTCGCCTGTGAGTCATCCACAGACCTCGTACAGAGCGGGGCTGGAAGATGTGACCGAGTTCGAGAGAACCTCGAGGCTTACAGTCTGGGAATGGACACCTCTGCTGGAATGGGAGTTCTGGGCTAGGGACCACAGTGCTGACTTTTGCAGAAATGTGAAATACTTTTTAAACAAATGTGTTTGTTTTAGAAATCATAAAGCACGCTATTTTTAAGGTAATGTTCTCAATTTTAAGTCAGATATACAAGATTCCGTATGAATACTAAATGATGGAGGAAATTAGTGTTCTCTCAAGATCATGCTAATGGAGGCAAGACCTCCATTCTGTGGTCGTTAGAAAGGGAAACATACAGGTCAGTGGCTTCTGGCAGTCGGGCAGTAGTTAACTGACTCTCTGAAACAGAGTCTGTTTTTATTTATATCATTTGCTGATATTTATTTATATCATTTCCTTGTACACTGACAAAACTCAAGCTAACAAGGGCGTACCATCCAGTTTACAAAGCCCCTGAATGTTTTCTAAGCAACTCTTAGGAATCAGTGCGTGCCAAGTCAAGCATAATAACTACCAGAGGGATTGAAGGAACATATTAGAAAATTAGTAACTCTCCTTTTGCTCCAGGATAGGAGTATAATGGTACAACTGAGAAAGAACAATCTCACTGGGATGTTCTGGCTTCCCTTTTAAGGAAGCCAATTAGGGTAGCTCCTCCTATCTCTGCCTCAGTAACCGCTTGAGTGGACCCCACTTTTTATAGTTGGGAGGAAGAGAATCTAGAAACTGAGCCTACTGCCTTATGAAACCAGCTCTGTCACAGCTGTTCCATTTGCTTGAGAAGGGATGAACTTCAAGGGTCTTCTGTGCTGTCCAAGGTAGATCTCAGTGATGGTGAATGAAGTTCCATGATTCTGCACAATCAGGACCGGGGGGGAAACCCTGGTTGTGGATGACTTTCTTGCTGCAGTATTAGCATCATGCCTCTTTAGAGTTAGGTAGATCTAGCATTGATTCATTTTTGATGGAATTCTGGGATGCTGCCACGGCAGATCTCCACAGTTTAAGTGGTCCAGCCTCTTCAACCCCTACATGTTTCTCTAAGTTATTTTCCCCCTCAGTCATTAGGTATGGATCATGTAGGCTTCTTTGGACGTATTCTATGTTCCACAGCTTAATGACTGGACATTTCCCCGATGCATAATGAAGGTGCCTGAGAATGGGTGGAAGGTAGTCCAAATCAGACTTCTATTTTAAGTAAAAGTGAACACTATGGTCAGTTTAAATTCAGCAAAGGAGAAGTTACTAGATGGCTGATCTAAGGAAGAATGGTGTCGCTATTTTCTTAATTATAAGTTTATTTGTCTGAATGATAGGAAGAAAATATCCTAAACCTGGACAGTGCCATTACCTAGCTCAAGCAAAGAAAAGGTAGGCTCTAGTCCCACGCCAGAACAGAAAGGGAATTTGCATACACTCCAGACTCCAGGACTGTGAAGAGGAGGAACTGTCAGAGGGCAGCGTAATACAAGTCCCAAATATGAAAAGAGCTTGCTTGGACACTTAAGCACCTCAGCGCCTTTTCCAGTGCCGGCTTGGGAGCAGTGGCCTGGGAGTGAGGAACGGAATGGGCAGTTGACCTTTCTTGGATAGTTGGCTTCTCTCTGCCTCCTTTTACTGCATCTAGGAAGTAAGACTAGCATGAAGCCCTCACTCATTTCAGTCTAAAGCTGCTGATTCTGTGGGACTCCCCAAGGAAGACATTCACCACCAGTTCTTACTGTCACGTGTCTGACACGTGCTTTACAGCACCTGTGCCACAGTTCTTCACAATAACGGAAGTCCTAACATGTTACTGTTCTGTGAGGCTGGCTGAGCACATTCAGAGTTCACAGAATTTCACCTGGTGTACATTAAAGCTCCAGTTAAGATTAATTGATAAGTTTCCCAAGGCATCGAATAAAGGTCAGTTGCTCAGAAATTGTATTTAATATAATAACTTTATTTAGTATTTATATAGATTGATGAGAAATATAATAACTGATCTAACAATCCAAGAGATTGATACAAGTGACTTGAATTATCTGGAATATGAGGGCAGTTGCTCTCGATCTTCTTAATACAATAGATCTTTTGGAACTCTGAAGGCATTTCTGTAGCAGTAATACTGGCGCAGTAACATTTATTTATTGAATATAAGATAACAGCAAGAACAGAATTTGTATCTACCTAATTTGACCAAGGAAATTTGCTTTTCATAGAAATAACAGCCATGGGGTGCCTGGGTGGCTCGGTCAGGTGAGCATCTGCTTTCAGCTTAGGTCATGATCCCAGGGTCCTGGGATTGAGGCCTGCATCGGGCTCCCTGCTCAGTGGGGAGACTGCTCCTCCCTCTGCCTCTGCTGCTGCCACTCCCCCTGCTTGTGCTCTGTCAAATAAATTATTTAAAAAAAAAAAAAAAAGCCACAAAAGAACAGTATAATATACTAATTTGTGTTTTTAAAAAGTTTTACTAAAACCAGATTTAAAAAGTTACATTTGTATTGAGCCTCTCTAGAGAATGTTCAAGCATTTATATTTACTCATCTGTAGAAAATGCTTTCCGGATGATAAGTCATCACTGTGTAATAGTAAATCCTTACTTAAATATTTCTGGATCTAAAAAAACAAAGCCCAAGAATTTCCACGGTAAAACATCCAGTAGGATTCGTGTTTATTCAGCATCCCCTCCCAGGTGGCACTGCGTCATCAGACGTACAAGGCAACTCCACAGAATATGGGGGTAGGTTCTCCAGTTATACTGTAGTATGAAGGGGACCGGCTGCGCGCGTGGACCGCAGAGTTCGCCCTCCTGCGCGGTAGTGAGATCCCTCCAGCAGTCTCCCCACCACTTTCTGAGGATCACTTGATTGACAGCAGCTCTAAGACAGCTCTGTAGATCCTAGGAAGACCTCTGACCTTAAGCCCATGCAGGTATTTCCTGTACTTAAATCAGTTTGCAAACCAAACCCAATTCCATTGAATTGGAGGAGGGAAAAAAACAAAACAAAACAAAAAAAACCCTCACAAGTTCTCAAAAGAGGACTTGTTACTAGCTCAGAAGCAGGCTAGTCTACTAGATGGCAAGACCCTGGATCCTGAGCCCGCACTCTGGAGGCCTTCATTGTTAAACTGTAGTACAGAAAGTTGTAGTGTAGAAAGTGGTTCCAGCACTTTGTGTTTCAGTTAGAAGATTCAGATTTGCTTCTGGTAGAAGAGTGAGCAAGAATAGTGCCACCAGAGCACTGAGGTTTGACCCTACATTTGATGTATCTCAAACAGAGGGCTTTGTTTCCATGGTAAATTACTCTTACACCGTTTTTACATCCATTGGATCTCTGTATCGCATACAGTTTAGAGAGACTAGTACAGTGCTGAGCCCGAGACGGATGTTATCCTTGCTCCCCTGAGTTCACACAGTTCAGAGAGGAGACAGTCAAGCTAGAGCTGTTGTAGGGAGGTGTCCTACGTGCCCTGCCAGGAAAACGGGGAGGTTTGGCACCAACATTAGACTCAATGTTCAGGGAAGAGGATCATACCCTTCAAAGGAGATATGATAAGTAAGCAGCTTCTTACAGAGTAAGGAAGTTAAGATTGCCACATCGGGGATGGAGAGAGGTTCTAGGAAAAGGCCTGTTGGTGGGTGAGACGGCGAGCTGGCACGCGGCCTATGAATGAGGCAAGCCCATCAGGCAGACGATTTCCGTGCGGCCAAGGATGAGTGAGTGACTCTGAGGAGGTGAATCTGGCCATGTCAGATTAGGGACCTGAGCCCGAATTAGGAATTTGTCTCTAGCTTATTAGCCACTTCATCCCACTTTGCAGGGTTTCACTCCACAGCACAGTCCCTGGTGTACTTGCCAAAATGCAGACTCCTTGTGTCCATCCTACTAGATTGAAAGGAAGGACTGCTCGGTCATCGTTCTCATGTCCACATTCTCCGGGGGATTCTCACCCTGTGAGGACTGATTGGTGTGAGTCAGGGGCCCCATAAGTTCATGTTAGACTGTTGTCATCCTCATTATTGCACTATGGCTACTTTATTTGTTTAATTGTGCCCAAAAGATTGTACCATGGAATTGTCAGCACTTTCGGTGTAGAATATAAGGTAAATTTTTTTTTTTTAAATATTTTATTTATTTATTTGAGAGAGACAGTGAGAGAGAGCATGAGTGAGGAGAAGGTCAGAGGGAGAAGCAGACTCCCCATGGAGCTGGGAGCCCGATGCGGGACTCGATCCCGGGACTCCAGGATCATGACCTGAGCTGAAGGCAGTCGTTTAACCAACTGAGCCACCCAGGTGCCCCTATAAGGTAAATTTTTATGCTGTTTCTTGTGTATAAACAGTTCACTGTTACTTACTGACTTATGTTTCTTTCTTGTTTTTTAAAGATTTTATTTATTTGACAGAGAGATCACAAGTAGGCAGAAAGGCAGGAAGAGAGAGAGGGGGAAGCAGGCTCTCATCAGGAGAGCCTGACACGGGGCTCGATCCCAGGACCCTGGGATCATGACCTGAGCCGAAGGCAGCGGCCCAACCCACTGAGCCACCCAGGCGCCCCATGGCTTATATTTCTACAGAAGATCCATCTATCCAAAAGACTATGAAAGACATACATGTAAGACAACAGATGTAAAAACATGAGCTGTGGAGAGTGGTTCGTAGATGTAACCAAATTCTCTGAGCCCCTGTACTTAGCTGCAGTTTGCCTTTATTGCCCCAGACATAAGTACAGCAGTGACGCATGTGCAAACTATGCTCATTAACCCATTTTTGCCTCTCAGTAGTCCTATGAAGGAGTCAGGGCCATCTCTCAATCTGCACATCACCCAGTATATAGGGGAGCCTGGCTGGGGCTCTAGCAGGCTGAGACTAGAGCCTTGGCTCTCTGAAGCATATGGCCTCAGGAGAACCTGGTTCAACATTCTTTTGGCCTTAGTGCCAAAAGAAAAAGTGACAACTTTTTCTAAATCAAATGCTTATATTTAAAATGTATACTGAATGATTTCTCTTCAAAAACAACTTGTTCTTTTATATCTCTAGATCTCAATATATGTTAAGATACACAAAGGACATCCTATCTATAGAAAAACCAGTAATGAAGCTATATAATTTATTCTAGGAGGCCCTAATATTTTGAAGCTTAGGGTATTACAGTCCTTAGGCATCAGTCAAAGAAATCTGATGGAGACCTATGCTCAATTCTTTTTCTGTTTCTTGGTAGTAAAATGTCACACTCTAGATACTTGCATGTATTTTAAGCGTAAGTATTTCTGTTATTTGGAGTCACCATAGTACTCACAGTCTGAGAGTTGTCAGATTACAAGGCCTCTTAAAAATAAAGAGCGGAGGGGTGCCTGGGAGGCTCAGTGGGTTAAGCCTCTGCCTTCTGCTCAGGTCATGGTCTCAAGGTCCTGGGATTGAACCCCGTATCAGGCTCTCTGCTCAGTGAGGAGCCTGCTTCCTCCTCTCTGTCAAATAAATTAAATAAATAGATGATAGACAGACAGCAGGAGGGGTCCTGGATGGCTCACTCAGTTAACCGACTGACTCTTGGTTTCAGCTCAGGTTATGAGATCAAGCCACGCCTTTGGCTCTGTGCATAACATGGGATCCCCTTGGGATTCTCTCCCTTTGCCCCTACCCCTTGCTTGTGCATGCCCTGTTTCTCAAATAAATAAAGAGCAGGATAGAGCTCTTGGCTTTAGCTTTTTTCCATTGTTTCCCAAAACTACCAAAGTCCACCAAATGGTGAGGCCTCTGGGAAAAGAGATGAAGGTTGCTTTTGAGGTCTTCAGAAGGATGAAGAATTAAAGGATATAATCTATTAGTGAAACAGACAGCTAGATCAATGAAACACAATAGGGAGCCGAGAAGTATACCCACACAAACACCGTAAATTGACACTTGACAAAGGGGCAAAAATAATACAATGAAAGTATTTTCAACAATGAGGGGGCAGATAACAACTGGAAATCAATATACAAAACAAAACTGAATCTACATATAGACCTTATACTCTTAAAAAATTAAAACACATATCTAAACTATCAAACTCCTAGAAGAAAACACAGGAATAAATCTAGGTGACCTTGAGTTTGGCAATGACTTTGTAACTATAACATCAAAGGCAAGATCCATGGAAGAAGTAACTGATAAGTGAACTGAATTAAAATCAAAGACTTCTGCTTGTGAAAAATGCTGTCAAAAAAGTGAGAAGACAAGCCACAAGCTGGGAGAAAATATCTGCAAAACACATCTGATAAAGGACTTACTTATAATATATAAAATATTTTAAAAATCAACAAGAAAATTATCAACTCCATTAAAAAATGGGCAAAAGATCTGAACAGCCACCTTACCAAAGAAGATACAGACAGAAAACAAGCCTTTGAAATATGC
Source organism: Taxidea taxus jeffersonii (assembly GCA_003697995.1). Classification (NCBI taxonomy): domain Eukaryota; kingdom Metazoa; phylum Chordata; class Mammalia; order Carnivora; family Mustelidae; genus Taxidea; species Taxidea taxus. Next base: position 136,308 of record ML093222.1, read on the forward strand.
TCAATGTCATATATTGTCAATGAAATGCATTAAAAAAAAACAAAACACTGTGTGCCATTAGAATGGGGAAAATCCAAAATACTGAGACCACCAAATGCTGGTGTGGATGCAGAGCACCAGGAGCTCTAATTCATTGCTGGTGGGAACGCAAACTGGTATAGTCACTTTGGAAGATAGTCGGGAAGCTTTTTATAAAATTAAACTTATTACCATGTGATCCAGCAGTCATGCTTCTTTCTCGCTGTTTATCTAAGTGAATTGGAATACATATGTCCACACAAAAACTTCCACGTGAATGCAGCTTTATTCATAATTGCCAAAACATGGAAGCAACCCAAACATCCTTCAGTGGGTGATGAATAAATAAATATGGTATATATAAATGCTAGAATATTATTCAGTGGTAAAAAGAAATGAGCTGTCAAGCCAGTGAAAACATGGAGGAGCCTTAAATGCCTGTTACTAAGTAAAAGCAGCCAGTCTGAAAAGTACATACTGTGTGATCCCAACTGTGACATTCTAGAAAAGTGAAACTAGAAGACAGTAAAACCTTCAGTGGTCGCCTGGGTTGAGGTGGTGGGCAGGGATGAATAGGTGGTGGGCAGGGATGAATAGGCAAACACAGAGGACTTTTAGAGCAGTGAAAAATACTCTGACGATACTGTACTGGTGGATACATGTCATTAGACATTTTTCTAACCACCAGAAGATAGAGCACCAAGAGTGAGCAGGACTATAAACGAGGACTTGGGGGTGATGATGATATCAGTGTAGGTTTATCAGTTCTAACAAATGTACCAGTCTGGTGTGGGAAACTGATAGTGGGGGAGGCTGTTCTTTTGTGGGAATAGGAGGTGTATAGTAACTGTATTTTCTGCTCAGTTTGTGATGAACCTAAAACAACTCTAAAAAATATCATTAGACAAAAAGAAAGGGTATCATCTGTTTTCCTTAATTGCATCTATAGGATTTACCTAACTAGAAAAGATTTTGTTAGAAAGGCTTGGCTCAATTAGGTTTACGTTGGCTGGCATCCAGACTGACCAGGGTGTACGTATCCTTTGATTTACGTCACTGATGAGGTTATCAACTGCTTATAAAGATAGATCACAATCAAAAGGGTGATTTCTGTAGAGTGAGAAAGAAACTCTGAGGTCCTTTGTGTGGTAGCTACGCATCAGACAGTTGGCTTCATTCGCTTTTCCATCTGTTTGGGGTTGGGTAAGTACTGGATAGAATTTTTACCAGGAAAGAGAGACTCCTGTATTTTCAGGGAGTAATTTATAATCAGGAAGTGATGGTTTATCTGACTGCAGGCACTTGGGGGCAGGTTTCTTATCTTGGATATGGAATTTCTCTCTTTTATCATTCAGATGTAGTGGTCACAGGGAAACTTGCCTAATTCCACCATGCATAGGTAGATTTTTCTGCATTTAGGTCTTTGAGAGGACAGCATAAATAAAAATAAATCTATAACAAATTCCATGCGTGACCTGAAAAAATAGTAGTTCTATTTAAGTCAAGTCAGAGGGCAAGGGAAACACTGACTTTGGTTGGAATTTAAATATCTGTGTAATGGAGATTTAAACTGAAATTGGAGTGGGAAGAGCATGGGGTAGGAAGTTTGTGGATGGAGTGGAAACAAAGAATGATAGTAGTGCCCAGGCTAGAAACAGTACTGGCGTGGTTGTTGGTTTGGTAAAGGCATTTAAAATGTCAGGACTCAGATGGAGCCAGCCACTAACTAAGATTCAGACAAAGGAGTAATTCCTATATTTGGTGGGATAGAGTTATTATCCCGAGAAGTACTTCATTTTAGGTGTAACTTTGCAAGCAGAGATGATCGCTCAGAAATGGGAATCCAGATAAGAAATTGGTCACTTTCAACTTAGAGACAACAGTAGAAAAAAATTGGAACAACTGAAGAAATGTGTGAACCTGCCAGGACATGGTATAAAAGAACAGGCACTCACATTAAGTCTTGTGACGTTCCAGTAGGGCTGGGGAATTCTTTACAGAGGACATGGGAGAAGGACTGGTTATAGAGGGGAAGAAGTTCTGAAAATGAGGTCCAGGTTTAACTCCTCTCTGTTCCCAGGTAAGGATTTATTGGAGAGACAGAGACAATCAGTGGTGTTAATTCGTATTTATAAAGTAATCAGTGGTGGCCTTTTTAAGTTAAAGGGAGAGGAGGATGTGAGTGAAGAACAACACTTCCAGTTTGATTCTGAAGGGAGGACAGAAGGGCAGCAACTGGAGAGAGAATAGGTTCAGAGGAAATTTTTGCTTTAAGTTATGAGATATAATGAGTTTAAATGATAGGGGGATTGACTGTGGAGAGATGGACAGGTTTTTGGGAAAGGAAATTTAATTTATAAACAGTAATACAGTTCTCAACAAAACAGGAGAAAAAGGAATTCATTTGGAGACATGGGGCCTAGAGGTAGCACGACTTATATTTAATGGGGGAAAAGAGCAATGGATATGAATGTATTTGTAGATATTACGAAAAACTGAGTTAGTGTGTCACCTTAGATAATTCATCTCTCTTATAGGCTGAATTTTGTGTTCCCAAAAGTCAAACATTGAAGTCCTGACCCTCGGTGTATATTTGGAGATTGGGCCTTAAAACTGTCAATTAAGGTACGATGAGGGCATTAGGGTCGGCCCTAATCTAGTTTGACTAGTGTCTTTGCAAGAAGAATTATGTCACAGACATGTGCAGAGGGATGGCCATGTGGAGACAGAAGATGGCTGGCTGTGAGCCAAGTTGGGTGGGGGTGGGGGGGTTAGAAGAAACCAATCCTGGTGACACAAGAATTGTGAGAAAATAATTTTCTATTGTGTGAGCCCCTCAGTGAGTGCTACTGTGTAACAGCAACCTTGGCAAGCGAGCACAGTATGTATCGTAGGGAATAATCTCGCCTTTTGAAAGGTGAGAATGTGTAGCATCAGTAGGCACGGGGAAGATTCGAAATATTTATGGGAGCATGGAAGAATGACTTAGAGTTGGCAGACACGTTTGGAAACCCCTAGGAGAAGTAGTTCTGTTTCTAGACAGGGATCTACTTCTTAGCCATGTGTGTCAGACACAGCCACGGGAAAGGCAGGTACGCGGAGTCACCTGCTGCTGAGATCTTAAAGGGGAACTGTGGTGAATAGTGCAGGGAACATAGTGCTGGTCCTGGTAGGTGCCTGTTGAAATGAGTCGGTGTGGATTAAAGCGGGCAGGAAAATGAAGAGGGGGAAAGCCTGATGTTCGAGAAGTGGCCAGTCCACAGAGGTTCCCATGTACAGAGAACTGAGTGTGGGGTGTAATTTCTGTGCAAAAGTAAGAAGAAATTGTAATGATGGTAGGGCTCCTGATTAAGTCAGAAGTTATGCCATATTCCAGGTAAAACCTAGGTGTGGTGTGTAATCCTTAAGGAATTTTTCATAGGAGACAGAGCAAAATTAAAATACGAGTAGGTCATTTTCCTAGCTGTGTAACTTTGTTACATTATTGAAGTTTTCTGAACCTCTTCTGTTCATGTCATTTGTTAAACTGGTAAATAAAATCACCAGGTTTATTGTGAGGATTAAATAAATGAATACATATAAATATCGAATTGGGGTCACATTTGATACAATTTCTTTTTTTTTTCTTTTTCTGGACCTCAGGTACAAATGGGTGAGTTAATCCTACTTTTGTTTATGACACATTATTATAATTTTCCCACAAAATACATCTAATTATTGGTGTTTTAGGGGAGAGTTGACATATACATGCTTTCTCACTGTGTCTCTCACATATTTGTGTGTATATATGTAAATGTGCGTGTACATATACATACATGTGTGTGTAATAATGAAATGCGGGCATAGTACAGCTACTGAAGATTAACATAGAACAGGATTTCAAGGACTTCAGTTACCATTTTATTAAAATAATCAGAGCAACTAGATTTTCTCCTGAACCACAGCCATTCTGTATTATCTGGACGACCTTGAAATACAGGATTTGGACAGTAAATGACAGGAACATTATGACTCATATATTCCTCCTTTCTGATGCAGGGCATTTTTAAGGACTAGACTTGCAGAATGAGTGCCACTGATCCCTCCAAATGGAATAAGTCCTTGAATTGATGAACCCTATCATAAAATAGACTTTTTAGGTTTTTTGGCATCCAAGACCATGGGTAACAGATCTAAAAGTTAGAGTTGAAAGATAGCAGGAAGAGAGGATGGCTCCAGAAGGCTGCTGTGGATGCTGGGGAACCATTGCTTGGATACGAGAATAATGAAACCTGAGAAATTCCATGTTTACCTACAGATGGAGATAAAAATATGTGGCATGAGTCTAGGGTCTCTAAGCTTTGGAATCAGGGAGGAATTAAATAACTCTGGATGCTGTGAGCTCATTAACATATATAACTCAATACTTTCAATGTTCTTACTCATAAAATCTCTGTATTTGTATGTTTTTTTATTAGCACCTATAGTCCTTTTTTTTTTTTTTTTTTTTTTGTCATCTTACTTTTGAACATGGGAGAGGAAGCAAGTCCTCTTCATTTCTTGTAGGCTGCACTGCATGTTTGTTGGTTAGGCTGGGGGGTCACACCCAGGTAAGGTTTGGGGCTTCATGACAGGTGAGACTGGAAATTGTGCACAGGACTGGAATCTCATGGGTTCTTTCTCCATCCTCAGCTTTGCCTGCTTAGTGCTTGGACTGTCTGAGAGTGAAAACCCAGAGAAAGACACCTGGCAACCGAGTTACTGACAATGCAGCCACTGGTGAGTAGGGAAGCTTCTTTCTGCTGAAATAACACCCTAGTGCCATCAGATGGGCGAATTTTATTGGCTTGAACGTTCACTTGCAGTTGGGAAATCCTCAGGGATCTGAGCTCCAGTGAAATTAAGATTCTCGGATGGTTATAATGATTTAGAAACTCAGTAGCTAGTAACAGTATCACACTAGTTTATCCCAGCCTCCATTAAGCTTGTGTATTTACAGAAAAGAAGAAGTAAGTTTACTTTCTCTAACTCAGTCCATATCCTTATTGAGAAATAATCTACCCATTGATCACAGTGTTAGCTCTAATGATCCTTTCATAAAGGGTTGTGGTTGAAGAGATGAGCAAGGAGGCGAACACTGTGGTCCAATCGGGAGGTGCTTTCCATGAGTCCAGTGTTTCAGGTGCTGGGTGAGGGCTATGGAGTGCTGAAGGGAGCACAAGAGAAGTTGAGGCCACAAAGGGCATGAGGAATCATTCATATTTTTCCAATTTTAAAGTTTCAAGAGAATATATTTGCACTTTTGGAAACTTCTTTAAAAAGATAACTAAATTTTCATTATCATTCTTGCTCCTGTTCACATATTTTACCTTTTTGTAATTAACCTTTTTTCATATTTGATAACTGCACTTAATGTATAGGGAGCATTAACTCCATAATTGTGGCTATATATTCAGGAGAAGGGCATATAGTAGAGTAAAATTTAAGATCTTGCAGAAACTTTTTAAAAACTACATAAAGCAAAACCATTCAGGAGGCTTCTGTTCTCCTTTAGCAGAGGGACAAGACAGGAGACAGGTAATAACTGGTGTCGAAGGTCCAGAGGAAATTAGGAGTCCTCATAACACAAACGGTCAGGCTAGGACTGCCCTTCAGTACAGCTGTCTCAGAGGTTCCTGGCTTGTGCTCCTGAACCTTCTGTTCTGACCTTAGACCTTAGTATGAACACCTGAGCCCGCAGAGTTGAGCAAGGCTACACTGTGTATACCAAGTTCTCTGTGAAATGTGTTCATTTCTGAAGAATGCTAGAGACGGTTTCAAGGTTCTTGGGTATTTTAATGACTAATGGCTTGTATTTAATACATGTTTACTTAGGAAGAACTTCATACATCAGTTCACTGGGTCTTTCAATACTCCTAACAGGTCATTAAAGGTGCATCTGTGGGAATAGTGTCATGGTTTAAAAGGGGCAAGTCATGGTTACTGTTTGCCTTACACTGAGTCTGTGAAGTTAATCAGAAAGTGAGTTTTAGTTATGAATTTTCAGGTGCCAGTTTTATAATTGTATGTCTGATACAATTACCAGTTTGTTTTAGACTTTGTGTTTAATAAGTAAGCTCCACACCCAGCCTGGGGCCTGAGCTCATGACCCAGGGATCAAGAGTTGCAAGCTCTACTGACTGATCAGCCAGGTGCCCCCGTAATTACCAGTCGCTTAAAAAAAGACCCAGGCTATGTAGTATCACACTTCATGGGATCCTCCTTTATAGTAATACCTTATTAATGCAGACTGTAACTCTGTAATGTATCTGGAAGGCAGATGCTAGTTCTGCACCAAGAATGAACGACAGGAGCCCTAGACTTAGTTTCTACCCACCCAGCTCCTCTCCCCTGTTCCTCGGTGCCGTCATCGCAGCCCTCCTGCTCTGGACGTCGGTAGGGAATGCTCTGTCTAAAACCGAATATCCGTGATGTTTTAGGAATCAGTGACATTTGAAGATGTAGCTATAGACTTCACCAAGGAAGAGTGGGCCCTGCTGGACATATCCCAGCGAAAGCTGTTCAGGGATGTCATGCTGGAAAACATACGTCATCTCGTCTCCCTGGGTGAGTCTGCCAGCGCATACACTTACATAGGTGGGTGGGGAGGAAGGTGGTTGGTCAGTCAACAGGCATCTGGAACAGCTTCTGCATCCCCGCATCCCCACTCCACACTGAATCTTTCATGGACCTTACTTGAGAGAAAGTTGTTTCTTTATATTTTACTACATCTAGTTTGTCACACCACTAGAATATACTTTTGACCACAGTTTAAGGTCTTCGTTACTACTCACTCTCTAACACCCAGAGCAGAACTGGGAATTCAGTATTTCTGAATGCATAAACAAACTAAACATTTTCTAAATAATTACTCTGCTGTAGTCATTATTTCAAGGGTTGAAACTAGACCAATGACAAAAATAGAACTTTGATTTCTCTTGTTGAGCTTGTTTGGTGTGTGTTTGAAAGTAATATTCAGGGGCGCCTGGGTGGCTCAGTGGGTTTGGCCTCTGCCTTCGGCTCAGGTCATGATCTCAGGGTCTTGGGATCGAGCCCCGCATCGGGCTCTTGGCTCAGCGGGGAGCCTGCTTCCCTTCCTCTCTCTCTGCCTGCTTGTGATCTCTATCAAGTAAATTAAAAAAAATAATAATTATTATTCAACCCACTGTGGAGATATTTAATTTCTCCACTCCTGAAAAGACTGAGGATTCTTCATTCTGTCTTTAACTTTGGGCATGGACATCACTATCCAGAGGTCACTATTTTGGACACATATTTGGACTTGTGTTTTTTTCCATTCAAGTTCTTGTTGTATTCTCCTTATTCTTCCTCAGTTGCCTGTCCTGGACTTAATGATGATAATTAGCCTTGGGGAAGGAGAGGACTTTTAGTAGTAAAGAATTCAAAATCCATGTACCTTTTTTCAATGAACAGGATATCAGCATTGCAAATCAGATTTGATTTTCCAGTTGGAGCAAGGACAAGAGCTGTGGAGTGAAGGAACTGGATTTCTTCAAGGCCAGAGCCCAGGTGAGCTGCAGGGACCTGTGCTTCAGTATGAGGAGGTGCCTACTCAGTGTATGTTATTGGAAATACCAACTGAAGATTTTGTCAAGTGAGTGATATTTTCTAAAATGTGGAGAAGAACATTGGGGCAAAATTCTTCAAATGTTGTCATATACCTTGCACTTGTCAATCACAATTCACGTTTCCTAATGCCAGTGTCTTTTTTTGGCTTTGGGGAAAGCATATTCATGTACTTAAATGAAGTTAAACTTTCACACAGTAACTCCTACCCTAATATTCCCCTTTGAAGGTTTCTCGTCTCTTTCCCTACCCACTCTGCCTTCATGAGAATTTTTTCATAATTCAATCCTGAAAATCTTTGTGAATTAGTATTCCTAGGGAATTCCTTCATTTGACATATTTGCCCCATCAAAGTGCCAGTTTTTGAAACATACTCACATGGGTCTTGGTGCTTTTCAACATTTTCATTCCCCTAATGCCATTCTATTTGTTTTGTTTTCAATTATTTCAGGCAGGGGAAGTGCCTTTAAAGAACAAGAAATGATAGCCACACAACATATCAGCAGGAAGGACACATCTGCAATCATGCCAGTGGTAAGTTTCATGGGTGGTAACCCTGGTCATCCAAATGAAAGACCTAGAAATAAGATGTTAGTAATTGAGCACAATAGCCTAATTCATATGAAGTTGGTATTAAACAACTTTTTTTTTTTTTGAGCAAAAAGTTTTGGCTACTTTGAATTTAGTGAAGAAATTAATCTGAGCCCGCAAATCATAAAAGACAACTGCATAAACACTGATTGTAGCCCAGTCTTTGAAACATAATCTATAAGTTCTGTAGTTGGGATGCTACAAAAGAAAAAATCTTTATGTATGCAGGGGAGTAACAAACACATTATGTGTATGCAAGTAACACTGGCAAGAGTTTAACTGGAGACTATCACTGAGTGGTTAGTTTAGTAACCACTAAAAGTGGAATGATGGATATGTAGAAAAGTGAATGTATGGATATGTAGGCCAAGCTTTAAGAATCTTTCATCTCTTTCCCAAAAGCAGGAATCTCATACTCCAGAGGGTCCCTTTGAATATAAAGATTTGGAAGATTTCACTCATGGCTTCATGTCGACTCAGCATTTGTTAACTCACACAGAAAAGACACCTTATATCAGTAAACAGTGTCCAAAATCACTCAGTGACCAGTCATACCTTAATCAACATAAGCAAATTCATACCAGAGGTAAATCATGTAAGTGCCATCTGTGTGGAAAAGCCTTTAGTAATTGCTCAAGCCTCAGGAGACATGAGATGACTCACACTGGAGAGAAACCATATGAATGCCATATCTGTGGGAATGCCTTTATTCAAAGCTCAGACCTTAGAAAACACAATCTAACTCACACTGGAGAGAAACCATATGAATGTCATCTGTGTGGGAAAGCCTTCAGTCAGTCCTCCAACCTCAGACAGCATGAGAGAACACACACTGGAGAGCAGCCATATGAATGTCATCTGTGTGGGAAAGCCTTCAGTAAATGTTCTGCCCTTAGACGACATGAAAGAACTCACACTGGAGAAAAACCATATGAGTGTCATCTTTGTGGGAAATCTTTTAGTCAGTGTTCTGCTCTTCGACGACACGAGGGAACCCACAATGGAGAGAAAATTATGAACGCCTTCAGTAAATATTCTGACCTTAGATAACATCATATTATAAATGTAATGAATGTGGGTGAGATTTCAACCATGGCTTTAACATCTAAACACACCTCTAGAGGACCTGCACATTGAAGAAACTGTCTGTAATCAATGTAGAAGATCCTTCAGTCATTCTTCCTCATTTGACATACACCAACTTACGTGGAAGAAATCCCTGTGTTCAGTGACATCTGCAGCAAAACCATGAAGGATGTGAGAGAACTCACTCTGTAAATATAAGGAACGGAGAGGTCTTAAGCAACAGCTCTCAACCTGAAACACACTATTGGGCCTGCACAGGGGAGCACCCCTAGCTCTGTGATCACTGTGAACGGCACACAGCCAGGCACCAGGCGTGGTACACACAGGAAAACTCAGTGAAGTCTGAATAAAACACTAACACAAGATGTAAGAGGATGAATGCTCTTGAGGAATAACAATTTATGTTGCAGTGAGAAATCATGAGAAACCCTTTGTTCATAGAGAAGCACTTGGGGCATGTGTGAAGATTCGGACTGTATACAGCACTCAGTGTCAGTGATCACTTATTTCTCAGCCACCATTAAGCTTCTTACTTGAGGAGATGGCAGTCAGGAAGTCACAGTGGTGGGAACTTCAGGCAGATTTCGTATCAGGAAACTAAGTCTAGGGAAAAAACCTCTAAAATTAGAGCCTTTACCATACAATGTAACCTGTAATTCAGGATTTTGAGAAAAACAACTATTCATGGGGAAAATGTGGCATATAAATGCAAAAAGGTAAAGTCGATCTAAGCATATTGAATACAGAATTTTCTAAAAGGTAAAACTTTTCCAATATATTATTTCCTGTAAATATTTAATAAATAAACCCTGTTGCTGAAAAATCTGTTGTTAAGGTTCTGGTTTTCTCTCTGCAGTTGTAAACACATAGGTTTGAGCCAACACTCCTTGGTATGTAGATTAGAGACTCAACAAGACAGTCTCCCCTTCCTCCAACAGCTCCTTCCACAGAGATCAGCTCTACTGTGCCAACTTCCCACCATCAGCTAGCTCCTTCTGCACCTGGTGGTGGCACAGCAGGGTCCTTCACCCCAACTGACAGCTTACTCTTTGTGCTGTGAGCCTTGCTTAGCAGAACCACAAGTATAGTATCCCAGATACTAGTGTAAACCATGAGGCTGCTCCAGCCCTCCTATGCCCCTGGGAAACTCGGTCTTTCCAGACCAAGAACATTCCTTAGAGTTTTTCCATTAAGCTTCTTTGAGGGTAGGAGTTCATCCAATGACCACATCTTATATCTTACTCAAGTGAGTCTTGAAATTATGTGCCTTCCTGTTCCCCGAACAGAGCCACTGCTATGTACCCCCACAACAGTCCTGCAAAGAAAACTAAAGAATGATAAAATCAGACACCACATTAAGCCCTTATAATTAACTTAATCTGTTCTTCTCCAAACAAAATAAAAATTCTCAAAAAGGCAGTCTCCCTGGCTTTGGTCCCAGGGCTTAGAAATGGATTGGCCTTCAACAAACCCCAATGCTGGACCTAAACCACAAAGGGAGATGTTCTTTAGAGACAACCCAGCTGATCCGTTCTCTTCCCAAGCTGATACAGCCCCATAATCTTAGCCTGAGACCAATTAAATGAACACATTTCTGGATAGAACTGATACATCATTAAAGAAAATATATCCACAAGTGATTCTCCTGCGTGAGTCAAGTCATAGGTGAGAACAATGAGTAATCAATATCCAGCATCTTGGCACCTTCGCTGGAGAGGCAGGGTCCATGATCAGGAGGGGACACAGGGAGGTGTGAACAAGGGTTGAAGGGAACAAAAGAGGGATCAGAAGTTCAAACTCAGGGGGCACCTGGGTGGCTCAGTGGGTTAAGCCTCTGCTTTCAGCTTAGGTCATGATCTCAGGGTCCTGGGGTTGAGCCAACCCTCATCAGGCTCTCTGCTCAGCAGGGAACCTGCTTCCCCCACCTCTCTCTACCTGCTGCTCTGCCTACTTGTGATCTCTCTGTCAAATAAATAAATAAAATATTTTAAAAAATATTTCAGACCCTGGAGACAAACATGGGTTGTAATTTCCACCATTACAGCCAATTAGATCTCGTTACTGAAACTGACTCATTTCCTCAATTCTAAAACATAACTAAGCTTAGTGCCTACATCTTAAGAGTTGCTGTGAAAACTTAAAAAAAGGGTGTTGTGAAAACTAAGGAGTTGGTACTGCATACAACAAGTTGTTATTACACATAACAGGTACTTTGTTTTTGCAAATATTTTACAAATTAACTTGAAATGTGAATATACCACTCTGTCTTATTATATTTGATCTACAAAATATGTAATTTATCTCTATGCTATAGTTGTTTTTAGGTGTAATCCTGGGGCTCAACTAAATTTTGAGAACTATCTGGTGGCTCAGCCGACTCACATACCCTTTGCTCCAGTATGTCTCCAGCAAGGGGGGGGCTGGTCCTGGGGCCTGCTGGGGGTGGGGCCTGTGCTAGTGCTGGGACCCCTAAGATTGATGCACACACACCCTTCCCAGAGGAGGGCTGTAAGGTGCCTTGAGCAGTTTACTAAGATCAAGGGACTTCATGGCAGATAAAAGAAAATTAGAGGACTACAAGGTGACAAACTAGCTTTGAGTGACACACTGACAGCTTGCTGTAAAGGGAAGTCCCACACAAGTTCACTCCTTCCCGAGGAAACGGTGTGGGGCCCCCATCCAGAAGGGGAGGATGGAAAGTCTGGGTCAGAACTAGGGGGAGGGTGGTGGCTACCAGCAGCTTAGAGACTTGTACAATCCAGTTTACCTTCATAGCTAGAGATAATGGGTACAATGCCACAGTATGCACAAAATGCAAGCTCTGTGTGGTTAAAAATCTGCTAATTTCAGCTGTTTAAAACAATTCAGTGGAAAAATGTGAGTTTGGCACTGGTGGACTTTAAGCTCATGGGCCTGGTCTGCTGTGAAGATGTAAAATCTTTGGATCATTTATAAAGTACTTGATAATTTCAATAGATTTTTCTTCCTACTCACCAGTTATTTCTTTTGCCTCCTCAAATCCAATGTTGCAACCTTTTATTTTTCATTTCAGTTGTACTTTTCAGCTCCAGAATTTCTATTTGATTCCATTTTATAATTGCCATATCTTTACTGAAACTCTCCATTTAGTGAAACATTGTTTTCTTCAGTTCTTTGAGCATCACTGAACAGCTAAGTTTAAAGCCTTTGTCTAAGAAGTCCAAGGTCAGTGCTTTTCAGACCATGACTGTTCAATTTTCCCGTGAGTGGGGTGTGAAGAAGTGTTTCTTCTTTCTTTATATGGCTCAATTTTTTTTGTTGAGTACTGGATATCTTAAATTTTATAATGTATCTCCAGATATCAGATTCTCTTGCCTTCCCCACATCTGTTGCTGCTGTTATGAGGATTGTACTTGTTTAATGGCTTTTCTCAACTTTTTGTAACAACTCTTCGTTGCATGTGGCCTGAAGCCTGTTCTTTTAGCTCAGTGATCCCCTGTGATTTGAGAGAGAACTCCCTCAATGCCTGGAGCCAGAGCAATCCTCTGCGAGTCACTGCAGACTGGCCTCTGCTGGCACTCTGCTCCAAGGCTTAGGCAGGGAGTTAACTCCGTCTTCCCTTCACTTGCTGTTGCTCTAGTGCTGAAGGCGAACTCACATTGTGCTCTCCAGTGTTTTCATGTCCAGTCGTGGGCATCAGCATGGCCTTTTGGCTGCCCAGCGCACAGCAGATTTTCAGTGCCCTTTGTCCCTCAGTGACGTCCCAGCATCTTACTTCTCAGGCTTTTTGGTCTGCCTGCCCGACTCTGGCCCCTGTGGTTGACCCCTTCCCCAGACAGAAGCTACTAGTTTATTTTACTGAAATGCTCTTGACAGTGCCACCCATGGGGGCCCTTCAGCCCCTAGAAAGTTCTGAGGAGGTTGAAACAAAGGAAAACTCGCATCTGTCCATCTTAGAGTCCCCAAAGAGGTCAGAACACACAACCACAATTCTCTGAGAACCTTTGTGTTATGCTGCACTAGGAATGTGGGCCCACAGAGCGGGGCAGTGTGGCATGGTAGGTGGGTAAGCTAAAACACCACAATGCTGCTTACTGAAATTAAACAAAACATTTTTCCTTCCTTAAGTATTTCCCCAATTATCTAAATTATCAATAGCTCATTCTCCAACTTACTTTTACGATTTTTGTTTTCCTAGTTCAGTTGTTTCTCCTGCCATTTCAAGATTTTGACTTACTTATGTGCTCTAAGAAATCTTACTAAAAATTCGTAAATATGTTGTTGCATCCAAACAAATTCTGGACAATTTTTCCTGAAACATTCATTTTCATTTTATTACTACCTGAAGCACCCAACTGCTTTGTGTTTAGAAACAATACCCATTATCATGTGTAGCATATTTAAATACCCCTACCTTTATTTTGTAGACAAACTACAATGTAGAAAGAATTAGCATGCATTTCTCTGGGATAAGTTTAATCTATGGTCTGTAAGAATGGGAAATACTCTGCTGCTGGGGTTTTGGTTTTTGATTTTTGTTTTACCAGGACAAAAATTTAGTATAACCCTAAACCTAGTCTATATTTTAGTTACCTTCATTTCTAAAACTAGAATACAAACTCCCAGAGGGATTTTCAGTTTTCTCCTCTCTGTCATATTTCACTAACACCCAGCAACAGAACTCAATTCCAGACTTGAAGCTCTGGCAAAGCTGTTTTCCATACCACAAATATTTTGTGGTTAGTATGTTTCAAACACTGCTCACATGTCACTCCTTCATAAAACCTGTCTTAATTCTTTCAGCCCAAGGTCCTGCCTGCCCTGAGACCTTTCACAATGCTTGGTTCTCATATCTCTGTTACAGGTTTAATTTCACCACATCATTTCTCTAGAGAACTCTGGTTGAGTTTTCATTTTTTCAATAAAAACTCTGTACATGAAATGTACCAGGTATTGGTCTCAGAGCTCAGGATGCAGTGATAAACAACAGAATTGCCCTTGACCGCAGAGTCTGGTGGATGCTGTATCTAGATCTTATCTTGAGAAGCAGCAGTATGAGGCAGTAGTTACAGGAGCCCACTGTGGAACTAGACTGCACTGAGGACTATCCCTACCACTGAGAAAATGTGTGACTTTGAGCAACTCATTCTCATCATTTGTTAACTGTGGATAGGATAGATTTTTCATAGGTTTTTTTGTGAGAATAAGTTAAATCATTTACAAACGTGGCTGGTATATAAGAACTCAATATTTGATATTTTAAAAAATCAAGACATTTCCTTGGAAAGTTTTATTAAATATTTCCACAGTGCTCAAAATACCATACTACAGTGATGAGTTGCAAAGAAATTTATAGTATCATAATGTGTTGCTTTATTACCTATGTAACTTATGATACATTTTTATATATGCATTAAAACATGCATTTGATAAATGCCACTAATATGACTGATGTCATTAATTCATGTGGGAAGTGCCATGACTGCATTAGAATTGATGCCCAATGGGTATTCTCATATGTTTATAAGTCTTTAGAAAACACATGAGAATATGCATCTGCTCACTGATTTGACACACAAAAAATGTGTACCTGTCACCTGTACAATATTTAAGAAGACTATCCAACTTAAACACACAGAAAAATTTTGCACACAAATTATAACTTGAGCAAAGCACCGATCTTCCATAATCATGGGGGCAGGGGGTAGACAGGGTAGATAATAGCTTCTACTCTTTAATACATCTGACAGAATTGTTCCATGGTCATGGCTCGGCCAGATACACTTTTATATCCAGATCATCTTTCAACAATTTATTAATAATATCTTAAGCTAGATCATGTCCAGCTTTGTCTTTCATATAAATCAATAAATAATTCTTCTATTTTATGATCATTCATATTTTATGATTGCTTATATGAACATAACTTATAATCTAACATTTGTTTATAAGCAGTGACTAATACTGTACAATGGAAAAAGCATGTATTCATATATTCTTAATAGTACTTGGGTCTAACATGATTTCCTAATCAGAAATCTCATTTGAATTTTGCTACACATAACATGCAAATCTTTTGCGATCACTAACTCTATTAGCTATATCGATATTATAACTTGTAAGGCCAACTATATTTATAAGTATTCCTAGGGTTGTGCCTCCAATAATACTATGAGGTATACTTTTCCCCCAGGAAATAGCAACATCTGATAGCTCTTACAAAACAGTCTGGGATTTTTATGGCTTTATGAAAAGGCATCAAATCTTCATGGTGCTTTGGCAATTTTCTCTTAGTTCAATGTATTTGTGCTAAAACTGTGTATGGAAACAAATACAAATAAAAACATTCCAAAGATTCTTTGGAGTAAGGAAGCCAAAACCAGTTTTTGAAAATGTTGAGCCAAGATGTGACAGAGAAATTCAAAGTCTGAATACTGCCCCTCCTCAGAAAAGCTACTTTTAGAGGGTAGATATATAAACTCAACCATATAAGAACCAAGTATATATATCATATGCAATACACAATTATATATCAGTCTATTATTTACTCATCTGTGTCAAAATGCTTCTAAATTAAAAGAAGAGTATGACTAGTACACACTGTCAATTATGAGTACTTAATAGTAGAAATAATCAAACATGTATGTGTTAGAAAATTATAATGGTGCTTTTAATAAACTTTTAATTTTGGAACAGATTTTATTCAGATTAAATTTAAATAAAATTTGGGAAAATACACAGATATTTGCCATATACCTGAGACCCAGCTTCCCCTCTTATTTCATCTTGCCATATTTGATTAATATATGAATTAATATGTCATTAACTAATTCCATACTATGGTCAGATTTCTGTGGGTTTACTGCCACTCTTCAGACTCCCATTCAGTATACCACATTTATTTATGTCTCCTTAGGCTCCTCTTGGCTAAGACATTTTCTCAGATTTTTTTGTTTTGATGATTATGAGTCTTCAGAATTAACATAAAGGTATATTTGATTTTTTTTTCCCCATGATTAAAACAACTGTGGTCTTTTGGTTTTGAGAGGAAGATAACAGAGACAAATCGCCATTTTCATGACTTTATAGCAAGGCTACATGCTCTCAAGATGACTTAGTAGTGTTTGTCACATTTCTCCACTGACTTTACTTGTGCACCACTCTCTGTACTGCTCATTCTCTTTGAAAGAACATCACTGTGGACAGCCTACATTTAAGAAGTGAAAAGTTATGTTCCATCTTAAGATGATGAGTATCTAAATCAATTATTTGGGGTGTTTTCCATATAAGTAATATCTATTCTTTCCCATTCATGCATTCACATCGATATCAATTCATGCATGTTTATTTTATACCTTGAATTAGAATTCAACTCTATTTTGTTGTGTTCCAACTATTGCACGAGATCTTTTATTTGGCTTGTGTTTTCCTTTGACTTAATCCCATCCATATTTTATGTTTTGTTTCATTTTGTAACTTCCTTTTTGGAAACTCAACATTCTCCATGGTTGTCAAATATTTCCTGCCCAGTTCTAGTATCAGCCATTTCTGCATGGAGCCCTGGTTCATCTTATTGGAGAAAAGGATTAAAAACCCAGGTTCTAGAGCTAAATGTGCTCACTGCTACTGGGGTTTGCTTTTTGACCACGCTGACACTGCAAGGAAGTGTAAGTGTGTGTGCTTATGCCAATCTTTGTATATACACCTAACTATAGATACTGCTTATGAAAACGGTATCTATACTAAGCTAAACACTAGTTCGTAGTGATGTACCCAACATGGATTATTTTAACTTTCTTTCCTTGCTTATCTCTAATTTCCCACTCTAACAGTGAGATACCTGGCTCCTACTATCTGCCATTCTTTTTTATTAATTGTTAAATTCCAGTTCACACGTATAATGGTTTCAGAATTGCTAACCAGTACCTCCCTGGAGAAGAACCTTATCAAATAGAGTACACTGTTTATGTAACAATTCCTTTTGGTCTTACAATTCCTTTGGTTTTACAATTTCAGCCATTCCAAGTTACTTAGGTCAGCCCTTTTTTCCTCCAGCTATAGTTTTTCTTTGTTTCATACTTTTTAATGATACTAAATTATTCTATAACATTATTTCATCCTGGGATTCATCTACCTCCCAAGTGATTATTTTCAAATTTAATTCATTAAGATTTGCTATTTTTGCTGTAGAAACTGTACAGCAGGAGGAGGGGCAAGGTGGCAGAGGAGTAGGAGACCCTATTTCAATCAGTCCCCTGAACTGAGCTAAGTATCTACCAGAGCACTCTGAACACCCACAAAATTAGCCTGAGATGTAAGATTATACATTCTGGATCTCTTCAGGGGCAGAGGATCATCAGTAGAGAGGTACAGAGGAAATGGGAGTGTGCAGATTGATACTGGAGGATAAACAAAAGGAAGAAGGAGCCACCAGAAGTGACCCACTGGAAAGTAATACCCCAATGTGAAAGTGCTTTGTGCTTGGTGACCAACACTGGCTTGGAGATTGATTAACAGCACTCAAAAAGAACAAAGGGACTTAAGGGACAATTGCTGGGATTGGGCACAGACCTAAGCCCATGGTCCCAGGATGGCCACAGCTGGCCCCCACCCGCACCTTAGAGAGTCAGGCATAAGCTGCAGTCGGCGGTCCCTGGGTCCAAGGCCACCACAGCTACCTCCGCTGCTTGCCCTTCCACCAGGGCTGAGTGCACCCAGCGTGGGCATGGGTTCTAGACAGCGGTCCTGAAAACACCAGCCACTGGGACCAGGCTAGTCCATACCTCTGTTGCTTGTGGTTTTGGTGGCACAGGGGTACAAAGACAAGTGGGAGCCTCAGGCAACTACTGAGACAGTGGTTAGGGGTGCGACCACCTGTGGGAGGTTGCAGTGTTCAACCAAATTTGCAAAGGGGGAGTCTGTGTGTTCTGGACCATTCAGAGGGGAGCAGACTGTGGTTTCTCTCTGAGGCGGAGCACTGGGTGTGTACAGTTTACCTTGCTCTGATGCTCCAAAAAGGCGCAAAATGCCACAAAGAACAAAAACCTCCAGAGAACAAAAGCCTGAAAAACCAGTTTCCACAGAGCCCAGCCCCTTGATGGGGGCAGAGCAACTCAGCCCAAGCAAGACTGACTGAAAACAAGGAGGCAGGCCCCTCCCCCAAGAGACAAGCCAAAAGAAC
Source organism: Taxidea taxus jeffersonii (assembly GCA_003697995.1). Taxonomy (NCBI): domain Eukaryota; kingdom Metazoa; phylum Chordata; class Mammalia; order Carnivora; family Mustelidae; genus Taxidea; species Taxidea taxus. The sequence continues at coordinate 154,768 of ML093222.1, forward strand.
AAGAGGACAGCAACCACAGGGTCCCTGTAAAACTCTAAAACCCCAACATCAGGGGAAAACAATATATTAAGCTCCCCCCGCCAACAGCCTGTATATTTTGTCAATACAACTTTTCTTTGTCTTTTTTTTTCTCATGATTCTTGTTCTTTTCATTTCTCATTTTTACCTACTTACTATGTCAACTTTAATACAACATATTCTATAATAATCTTTTAACTTGAACTTTTTTCATACATACACCTTTGTTCCTTGTTCTTTTATAGGTAGATAGATAGATAATAGATACAAGCTTCTAGGTAGTTCTTTTTCCCTATTCAATACTGCCCATATATATATATACACACCAGATTTAATTTCCCTGTATCTCTGGAAAGTCAAGTCCTTTATCAAAGATAACAAGATACACCCAGGAAGAACTGAAATAAGCTTCCTCACCCACATCGAGGGTTTATAACCACCTTCCCATCTTATTCTTTTGTCAGTGTTTCTGTGTGTTTGTTTCTGTTTTTCTACTTTATAAATCTTATTCTTGGGGTTCATTTTGGCTGGGTTTTTTTCTTTTTCTCTTTTTGGTTTTTTTGTTTATTTTTGGTTTTGTACTTTATAAATCTTACCCTTGGGGCTCATTTTGGCAGGGTTTTTTCTTTGCTTTTATCTTTTTCTCTCCCTTTTTTCCTTTTCCTTTCTTTTTGGTGATGACTTCTGATTTCTCTGAAACTTTCCAGGGTGCACCTTGCCTCGAGTGGTTGATATTTTCAGCTATACACCTCTCACCAGAATGACTAGGAGGAGGAACCCAACAGAGGAAAAATTCAGAGACCGTGACCTCTGCCACAGAACTAGTGGATATGCACATAAACAATATGTTGGAAATAGAATTCAGGGTAACAGCTATCCAGACAATGACTAGGTTGGAGAAGACCATTAGTGGAAACATAGACTCTCTAAGGGAGGAAGTGAGAGCTGATCTGGCAGAACTTAAAAATGCTATAAATGAAAATCAATCTAATCTAAATACTCTAACAGCGAGGGTAAATGAGGCAGAAGATCGAATTAGTGATCTAGAAGACAAAGTGATAGAAAAGAAGGATCAGGAGGAGGCCTGGAAGCCATGAAAACAGAATTAGAGAAATAAATGATGCCATGAAACATTACGATGTCAGAATTATTGGGATCCCTAAGGGGGTGGAGAGAAGGAGAGGACTAGAAGATATAGTTGAACAAGTCCTAGATGAGAACTTTCCCTAATCTGAGGAATAGAACAAGTGTTCATGTCCTAGAGGCAGAGAGGACACACCCCCAAGATCAACAAGGGTAGAAAGACCTCCAGACATGTAATTGTGAAATTTGTGAATTGTAAATTCAGAGAAGATGTCTTAAGGACAGCTAGGGGAAATAGATTCCTTAGGTATAGAGGGAGGAACATCAGAATAACCTGTCCAAAGAAACTTGGAAAGCCAGAAAGGACTGGCAAGACATATTCAGGGCACTAAATGAGAAGCACAGCAGCCAAGAATACTTTATATGGCAAGGCTGACATTCAGAATGGATGGAGAGAAAGAGCTTACAAGACCAGCAAAGTCTAAAAGATTATGTGACCACCAAGTCGGCACTACAAGAAATATTAAGGGGGTTCTAAAGAAGAAAGACTCCAAGAGTGATATAGAACAGACATTTACAGAGACAATCTATACAAATAAGGACTTCACAGGCAACATTATGACAATAAAAACTTATATTTCAATAATCCCTCTCAATGTGAACAGCCTAAATGTTACTTACTATAAAATGGTACAAGGTTGCAGACTGGATAAAAAGACAGGACCCATCCATATGCTACAAGAGATGAATTTTAAACCTAATGATACATCCAGACTGAAAGTGAAGAGATGGAGAACCATCTTTCATGTCAACAGGCCTCAAAAGAAAGCTGGGATAGTGATTCTCACATCAGATAAATTAGATTTTAAGCTAAAGACTGTAGTCAGAGATAGAGGTAGACAACACACCATTCTTAAAAGGTCTATCCAACAAGAAGATCTAACAATTGTAAATATTTATGCCCCCAACATGGGAGCAGCCAACTACATAAGCCAATTGTAACTGAAATAGAGTCATAATGATAAGAATACGTTAACTGTAGGGGATCTTAACATGCCACGCTCAGCAACAGACAGATCATCTAAACAGAAAATCCACAAAGAAACAAGAGCTTTGAATGACACATTGGACCAGATGGACCTCATAGATATATACAGAACATTCCACCCTAAACCAACAGAACACTCATTCTTCTTGAGTGCACATGGAACTTTCTCCAGAACAAACCACATACTAGGTCACAAATCAGGTCTCAACTGATACCAAAAGACTGAGATTATTCCCTGCATATTCTCATACCACAATGCCCTGAAACTGGAACTCAATCACAAGAAAAAGTTTGGAAGGAATTCAAGCACTCAGGAGCTAAAGACCATCCTGCTCAAGAATGTTTGGATCAACCAGGAAATCAAAGAAGAACTTAAACAATTCATGGAAAACAATGAGAATAAAAAACATCAGTCCCAAATCTATGGGATATGGCAAAGGCAGTCCTAAGGGGGAAATACATAGCCATCCAAGCCTCACTCAAAAAAAACAGAAAAATCCCAAATACACAAACTTTCTTTACACTTTAAAGAACAGGAGAATCAACAACAAATTAAGCCAACCCCATGCACAAGAAGGGAAATAATTAAGATCAGAAAAGAGATCAATGAGTTAGAAAACAGAGATACAGTAGAACAATACCAATAAAACTAGAAAATGGTTCTTTCCAAGAATTAATAAGATCAGGGTGCCTGGGTGGCTCAGTGGATTAAAGCCTCTGCCTTCAGCTCAGGTCATGATCCCAGGGTCCTGGAATCGAGCCCCGCATTGGGCTCTCTGCTCAGCGGGGAGCCTGCTTCCCTTCCTCTCTCTCTGCCTACCTGTGATCTCTGTCAAATAAATAAATAGAATCTTAAAAAAAAAGAATTAATAAGATCGATAAACCACTGGCCAGACCTATCCAAAAGAAATGAGGAAGGACCCAAATTAATAACATTATGAATGACAGGGACAGATCACAACTAACACCAATGAAATAGAAACAATCATCAGAAATTATTATCAACAGTTATTTGCCAATAAGTTAAGCAACCTAGAAGAAATGGATGCATTCCTATAAACTTCCAAGAAAGAAGCAAGAAGAAATTGACAACCTGAATAGACCAATAACCAGTAATGAGATTAAAGCAGTGATCAAAAGCCTCCCAAAAAACAGGAGTCCAAGACCTAATGGATTGCCTGGGAGAATTCTACCAAACATTCAAAGAAGAAATAATACCTATTCTCCTGAAGCAGTTTCAAAAAATAGAGACATAAGAAAGGTTCCAGACCCTATGAAGCCAGCATTACTTTGATCCCCAAACCAGGCAAAGACTCCATCAAAAAGGAGAATTTCAGACTAATATCCCTGATGAATAGTGATGCCAAGATTCCCAACAGGATCCTAGCTAATAGAATTCAACACTCCATGAAAAAGATTATCTAGGGACGCCTGGGTGGCTCAGTTGGTTAAGCGGCTGCCTTCGGCTCAGGTCATGATCCCAGTGTCCTGGGATCGAGTCCCACATTGGGCTCCTTGCTCTGCCTGCCTCTCTGTCTGCCTGTGCTCGCTCTCTAACAGATAAATAAAATCTTAAAAAAAAAAGTTAAAAAAAAAAAAGATTATCTACCATGACCAGGTGGGATTTATCCCCAGGATGCAAGGGTGGTTTAACATTTGCAAATCAGTCAATGTGATAGAACAAATCAATAAGAGAAGAGAGAAGAACCACATGGTCCTCTCAATTGATGGAGAAAAAGCATTTGACAAAATATGGCATCCTTTCCTGATTAAAACTCTTCAAAGTATATGAATAGAGGGAACATTCTTCAACTTCATAAAATTCACCTATGAAAAACCCACAGTGCATATCATTCTCAATGGGGAAAAGTTGACAGCCTTCCCACTGAGATAAGGAACACGACAAGGATGACCACTCTTGCCACTGTTGTTCAACATAGTACTAGAAGTCTTAGCAATAGCAATCAGACAACAACAACAACAACAAAAGAGGTATTCAAAATGGCAAATAAGAAATCAAACCCACTCTCTCTACAGATGACATGATACTTTATGTGCAAAACCCAAAAGACTCCACCCCCAAATTACTGGAACTCATACAACAATTCAGAAATGTGGCAGGATACAAAATCAATGCACAGAAATCTCTTGCTTTCTTGTACTCTAACAATGAAACTGTAGAAAGAACAATTAGAGAACTTATTCCATTTATAATAGCACCAAAACCCATAGGATAACTTGGAATAAACCTAACCAAAGAGATAAAGGATCTATACTCTAGAAACTACAGAACACTCATGAAAGAAATTGAAAAAGACACAAAATGATGGAAAAATATTCATACTCATGGATCGGAAGAATAAACATTGTTAAAATGTCTACCCTGCCCAGATCAATCTATACTTTTAATGTCATCCTGATCAAAATATCAGAGGCGTTTTTCAAAGTGCTAGAACAAACAATCCTAAAATTTATATGGAACCAGAAAAGATCCTGAATCACCAAGGAAATGCTGAAAAGAAAAACAAAACTGGGGGCATCATGTTTCCTGATTTCAAGCTTTATTACAAAGCTGTGATCACCAAGACAATGTGTTACTGGCACAAAAAGCAGACACATAGACCAATGGAACAGAGTAGAGAGCCCAGATATGGACCCTCAACTCTATGGTCAAATAATCTTCGACAAAGCAGGAAAAAATATCCAGTGGAAAAAAGACAGTCTCTTCAATAAACGGTGCTGGGAAAATTAGACAGCTATATATAGGAGAATGAAACTTGACAATTCTCTTACACCATACACAAAGAAACTCAAAATAGATGAAAGACTTCAATGTGAGACAGGAATCCATCAAAATCCTGGAGGAGAACATAGGCTGTAACATCTTTGCCATTGGGCACAGCAACTTCTTTCAAGACATGTCTCCAAAGGCAAGGCAAATAAAAGTGAAAATGAACTTTTGGGACTTCATCAAGATCAAAATCTTCTGCACAGCAAAGGAAACAGTCAATAAAACAAAGTGGCAACCGACAGAATGGGAGAAGATATTTGCAAATGATATAACAGATAAAGGGTATCCAAGATCTATAAAGGACTTCTCAAACTCAACACCCAAAAAACAAATAATCAAGTCAAAAAATGGGTAGAAAACATGAACAGACACTTCTCCAAAGAAGACATACATATAGCTAATAGACACATGAAAAAATGTTCATCATCATTAGCCATCAGGGAAATTCAGATCAAAACCACATTGAGATATCACCTTACACCAGTCAGAATTGCCAAAATTAACAAGGCAAGAAGTGACTAATGTTGGGGAGATTGTGGAGAAAGGGGAACCCTCTTACACTGTTGGTGGGAATGCAAGTTGGTATAGTCACTTTGGAAAACAGATACAGATGTAGTGAAAAGAAGGGCCACATGCACCCCAGTGTTCATAACGGCAATGTCCCCACAACAGCCAAACTGTGGAAAGAGCCAAAATGCCCTTCAGCAGACAACTGGATAAAGAAGGTGTGGTCCATATATACAATGGAATATTACTCAGCCACAAGAAAGGATGAATACCCAGCTTCTGCATCAACCTGGATGGGATGGAGGAGATTATGCTGAGTGAAATAAGTCAAGCAGAGAAAGTCAATTATCATATGGTTTCACTTACTTGTGAAGCATAAGGAGTAACATGGAGGACATTAGAAGAAGGAAAGGAAAAGTGAATTGGGGGCAATTGGAGGGGAAGACAAACCATGAGAGACTGTGGACTCAGAAACAGACTGAGGGTTTTAGAGCAGAGGGGTTTGGGAGGATGGGTGAGCCTGGTGGTGGGTATTAAGTAGGGCATGTATTGCATGGACCACTGGGTATTCTACATAAACAGTGAATCTTGGAACACTACATCAAAAACTAATGATGTATTTTATGGTGACTAACATAACACAATAAAAAAAACTATGGCATTTGAAAATGTATTGTGGCAGGTATCCACCATTAAAATATCACACAGAATGTTTCACTTATTCAATGTCCTCCTTTCACAGACTCCTGGTAACTACAGATCTATTCAGCATTTCTATAATTTTGCATCTTCTCCTAGATCACACATAAAGAAATAACATATTATGTATCATTTTCAGACTGGCTTCTTCTCAGAAATATGCATGTAACATTCATCCATGTCTTCATAGTTCAGTGTTTTTCATTGCTGGACCAAATTCCATTTCATGGTTATAAACTTTGGTTTTGGTTATATATTCACCTACTGAAGAACATCTTGGTTCCTTCCAGTTTGGGGCCATCATGATAAAGCTGCTATAAATATTTGTGTGCTGCTTTTAGTGTGGGCATAAGTTTTTGGTCCATATGGGTAAATATTCCAGAAGTACGATTATTATGGGTACTATGAGACTATGTTTGCATTGTAAGAAACTGCCAGGCTGCCTTCTAGCGTCTGTGCCACATTCATCCCAATTAGAGGTCCTTGTGGTTCTCCATGCTAATTAGCTAAATGTTTTGCCAATTTTTCTAAATTTTAGCCCCAACCTAATGTGTAGTAGTAAGTGGTATCTCATGTAATTTGCTTTTCCCTAATAGCAAGTGATGCTGAGGATCTTTTTGTATGTAATCTGCTATCTTCTGTGTCTCTCTTCAGATCGTTACCCATTTTTACATTTTTTAAAACTTTTTTAGGTTTTATGAGTCCTTACCATATTTTCCACACAAATCTTTGTTCTGATATATCTTCTGCAAAGATCCCCCTGTCTGCAGAAGTCTTTTTATTCTCTTAGCAGTATTTTCTGCAGAGTCACATTTTAATTGCAATGGAATTCACCATATCCATTCTTGTCTTTCACGGATCTTGCTCTTGGTGGTATATATAAAAAACTTACCTCTACATCCAAATTCAAGAAGATACTTTTTTTCCTAGAATTTTTATTTTTTTTTAATGATTATTTATTTATTTGACAGAGATCACAAGGAGGCAGAGAGGCAGGCAGAGAGAGAGGAGGAAGCAGGCTCCCTGCTGAGCAGAGAGCCCGATGGGAGACTCGATCCTGGGATCATGACCTGAGCTGAAGGCAGAGGCTTTAACCCACTGAGCCACCCAGGCACCCTTTTTCTAGAATTTTTAAAGTTTTGATGAGGGCAAGATGGCAGAGGAGTAGGGGACCCTATTTCAACCCGTCCCCTGAGTTGAGCTGCCTATCTACCAGACCATTCCAACACCCACAAAATTAGCCTGATATAAGAAGACATATCCAGATGTCTACAAATAGAATTTTTTAAGTTTTGCATTTTTTACTTTTGAGTTTATGATAATAAGTTTTGGTGTGTGGTGAAATCTGTGTGTTCAATTTTCCACATGGTCAAACAGTCGTTGCAGTGGTTACTGAACAGACTATCCTCCACTGCACCGCCTCTGCTCTGATGGCAAAATTCAGCTATTTGAGTGGGTCTATTTTTCAGACCCTTAATCCTGCCCCATTTACCTCTGCATCTAATCTATTGCCGATGCCATTCTCTAATCATGACAGAGCTTTAGGTTAATTTCTGGAATTAGGAAGGGAATGGAGCATCTTCGACTTGTTCCTCCTAACTGTGTAGGTTATTCTAACGTTAGCAACAGTTTAAAAAATCTACAAAATACCTCGCTGGGACTATCTGATTCAGACGGCACTGAATCTCCTGGTAAGTTAGGGAAGACGTGCCATCTTAACAACAGAATAATATACTTAACCGTACTTGCTTACATGGACAGGAAATAGCTCTGCATTCAGTAAGGCTCTCTTCGATAACCTTCCACCATGTTTCAGTTTTCTGCACGCAAAGCTGTACCTATTTTGTTATATTTACTATCTACGGTTTTCGCTTTCTTTGCCTGTGGTCAGAATAAATAATGATCAACGGATTTAAAATTCTTGGCAAAATGAAAGTTGCATCCGCCCGAAGACAATTTCTGCCCTCCTTCCAAGAGCCCAGAGAGCCGACAAAACCCGCGTGGACGCCATCATCACCGAGGCGCCGCCACCACTCCCAGGACCTCGGAAGGTCACTCCGTCCCCCCAGACGCCAGCGGACCGCCGACGAGCGCCTGGAGTTTAGAACGCACCGGCAGCCCGTGTAAGCGTGGACGCCGACCAAGACGGACCTCGGCCAGGCGCCCCCCAGTTAGGCCAATCACCCACAGCCTTTATCTCCGGGGGGCCTAAGACACCGACGCGCTCTCACACTACTTATCCTTAAAGTAACGCCACGGCTCGTAACGCACCGACCGTGCGGCTTCTCGGCACGTCTCCCCTCCGCGGGGGCGCGCGACGGCACGCGAGCGGCGGGAACGCGAAGAACCGCGCGCGCACCCGGCAGCCCGCCCCCCGCACCAGGGCTCCCCCGGAAACACTCCCCAATCCGTGAAAATGACCGCCGCAGGCCGCACTGTCGCGCCGAAGCCCCTCCGTGAGCGGGCACGCGGGTAAAACACGTCCTGCTAAACCACCACACGGGAAAGGGCAAGGCACGCGGGGCAGGGCGGGGAACGGGTTCCTTCCTCACCGTTTATGAAAAACCATCCCGCAGCAGCTGGGGGAAGCCCCCTCCCAGCAGTCCGGGCCGCACAGGGCTGTCACTCACCGAAGACGCGGGCCCTCGTCGTCCGCACCGTCGCCGCCTCCGTGTGTCACGAGGGAACGTCGCTCCCGCTCTCGTGCAGACTCGCGTCGAGGGCATGGGGCGAGATGCGCATGCGTTCCACGGGGCCTAAGGAGCAGCGTCAGAAAAGACGGGTCGGCGCGCCCCCTGCCGGCCGCTAGGGCGCAGCTCAGGAAGCTTTGTGCTCATTTAAGGGACCGCAAAACCCCTGAGGTAGATTCTCCTAAATCACGGAAATTCATTATCCAGGGTGAAGGGTATTAAAGATGGCACGTGTTGTAATGAGCACTGGGTGTTATACATAACTAATGAATCATGGAACACTACATCAAAGACTAATGAAGTAGGGGCGCTTGGGAGGCTCAGTGGGTTAAAGCCTCTGCCTTCAGCTCAGGTCCTGATCCCGGGGTCCTGGGATCAAGCCCCACATCGGGCTCTCTGCTCAGCGGGGAGCCTGCTTCCTTCTCTCTGCCTACTTGTGATCTCTCTCTGTCAAATAAATAAATAAGATCTTTAAAAAAAAAAAAAAAAGCCTCTGCCTTAGGCTCAGGTCGTGACCCCAGAGTCCTGGGATCAAGCCCCGCATCGGGCTCTCTGCTCAGCGGGGAGCCTGCTTCCCTTCCTCTCTCTCTGCCTGCCTCTCTGCCTGCTTGTGGTCTCTGTCAAATAAATAAAATCTTAAAAAAAACCCTAATGATGTACAATACAGTGGCTAACTGAATAAAAGAAAAAGGAACTTAAAGCCTGAGTAAAAAAAAAAAAGAATGTAAAATATTTCATTAATAATTTTTACTTTTTTTTAAAAAAAGATTTTATTTATTTATTTGACAGAGATCACAAGTAGGCAGAGAGGCAGGCAGAGAGAGAGGAGGAAGCCGGCTTCCCGCTGAGCAGAGAGCCCGATGCGGGCCTCGATCCTACGACCCTGAGATCATGACCTGAGCTGAAGGCAGAGGCTTTAACCCACTGAGCCACCCAGGTGCCCAATAATTTTTACTTTAATCACATGTTGGCATATATTTTATTTTATATATTTGGGTTAAATAAAATGTGTCTTAAAAGAAATAAAATATGCTTAAAGAAAACATTAAAAAAAGAGAGAATTTCAGTATCCAGATTAATAAGTGCCACAATTTTGGAAATTCTAAGGGTAGGACTTACTTTAAAAAAATATTTGGAAATTCTAACTGAAATAGAGCCGACTCTCCCCTCTATTGGTGCAAAAGCATGGAGATTACATATGAGGCAAAATATAATGTAACTATGAAAAATCGGCTGTTTACATATATAAAAGCAGTGAATGATTAGAATTTAAAATATTAAAAATTTCATTTACAGTAGCACCAAAGAAGGGAAATCCTTAGATATTCAATCTAACAAAACATGTAGAAATGTGCATGCAGAAAAATATGAAGCCCTGGAAAGATATCAAACAGAATCTCAATAAATATAGAGACAGTCCATGTTCATAACAGGCAATTCAATATTGTTAATATTGATATGTTCCTAGATGTTGGGGTGGAAATGAACGATGATACTCATGTTCAGTGTAGAGGTAAAAACATTGGTTGCTTGGGTTTGTGTGGTTCTAGTCCCTGGGTATCTGGTGGAGCTATTATCTAAGATTGGAGACTGGAGGAAAAGGAAATTTTATTTGCGGGAAAAGTCAATGGTCAGTGTGGGATATATTTCATTTCAGGTGCCCGTACCACATGCAAGTAGAAATTACACCTCACAAAGGAAATCTAGCTAGGAGCTTTTGGACATTGCTATCATAGATATAACAATAGAAGAAATCAAAGAAATGCATGCGATTGCTAAAACAGTATATAGTGAAAAGAGAGAACAAAGGCTAGTCTTGAGATGCACCTCCTTGATTATTAGAGGAGGACCTCGTGAGAGACATTGGGAAGGAGTGGCCATGTTAATACGAGGACAGTCAAGATGGGTCAGACAGAAGGGTCAGAGAAGCCTCGGAAAATGAATAATCCATAGAGGGCACAGTCTAATTTTCTTTGATGCCACGTAAGATGAGACCTAGAAATGATAGGTTTAATTATGGGTAACCACGATCTTATTAAGCTTTATTATAGGGAGACCATCATTAATATGGAGAGCCCTCTTATTAAGGAGGAAACCACTGGTGATCCTAATTAGGACAAGGGTGATGTCAGGAAACATCTTTCAGTTCATCTTTTCTTTCAATTTTGCTGTGAAGGGAAAGGAGATGAGGCTGAACAGAAGAAAAGATAGGCAGAAGCGATTGCCTTTCAAGATGAAAGATACTTAATGCGTTTAAATGAGAAGACAGATGGAGCAGTGGCGGGGAGATTAATAATGGAGATTTAATTTATTATCAGTAACATAAAGTCTGAGAAAGTTAAAGAGAAAAAGAAACATATTGTAAAAAGTCAGACTTAGCTATGGTAAATATGACCATTCTGTTTAAATGAAAGGCATAACCCATAAGATTAAATGGAGGCACGTTTGTAGATTTTATGGCAGTGAGCAAATGTATCTTTTCAAATTACCCATTTCATCTGTGTGACAAAACATAAGGAGACCCTGAGAACTATGATATTCAAAATGCCTAGAAGTTTGAAATATTCATGGAGCATAGAAAAATGATGTTTCTTGTTGATATATTTGGGGTGCCAGATATATTTTAAAGTGAATTAGAGATTTGTGTCTCTATAATGAGGCCAGAACTGAGATCATAGTCCTGGACTGTGTCAGAGCGAGCCATGCGGTCCACAGCATGAGAGGCACCGGGATGTGGGAATCGATCAGCAGACACAGTGAAAGGTCAGGGGCAAGTGATCATACTGGTCTTGGTAATATCGGTCAGATGAGTAACTGCGGGGCACCTGAGTGGCTCAGTCAGATGAGCATCTGCCTTCAGCTCAGGTCCTGGGATCGAGCCCCAAGTTGGGTCTGCTGGGCGGGGAGTCTGCTTCTCCCTCTCCCTCTGCCCCTCCTCCCTGTTCGTGTTCTCTTTCGCTCTCTCTCAAATAAATAAAGTCTTAAAAAAAAAAAAAGAGTGTGGATTAAACTGGGCAGCGAATATGAGGAGAGGCAGGGGCTGATAACTGCAGAGGGAGTCCCTGCTCTGGGAGTTCCCTGGGGGTTAGGGAGCTGACATGTGGAGGACTTGTGTTCAGTGAGCTGAAAGGAGCTCACCTTAGGGCCAGGTTCTCTGAAAACGGACCGGAGAAGTTGTATCCTGGTAGAACTTAGATCTACTAGATGCCTCTGAAGACAAACATGTTTTATTCTATTTTCTTTGCATAACATGCAATAAAGCATTGTTTTGTGAATCTCGTGTCTACTGAGAATGACAGGTCTTGTGTTTTGATTGAACCTCTATGTTGCAAGAAAACTTCAACTTGCTTTAGAAATGTTGGTCTAATCATGTTCTGTATCCCAATTTTCCCTGGAAAAATAATCCCAGTGTGCTTATGACCCAAGCCACCTGCCCCAGACATGTGTCCTTCCATCTCTAAATAGGTAATATGTGTTTACACAAAGACATGGTTGAAATACCTTATTACTGTTGTAGTAATGACGTATGGAAAGAGCTATGGAAATCATAATCATATTTTAGGGCTGCAACGAATATTAACAAATACATATCCATTTAATTTGATCAATAAAGGACTGTAATTTACTATGAGCATGTAAAACAAATAGACAAAAAGAATAAATACCTATGAGCATAAGAGTAAATACATTTTCCAAGTCTAAAAGTAATTTGGCGTTAGGGTATCCACCATCGAGAAATTAGTTAAATTCTGCTTCAGAGATGGGGAGGGAGTGTGGTGCTGCCCAGCCCCCACCCCCGCCCCCAAGGGGCTCACAGCCATGGCCTCTCAGAGCGGGGCTGCAGCTTTGGCTCCAGCTCCCCCCGGGGTCTGCTGAGGGGCCCCCAGGAGCCACCCGCTCTGCAGGGACAGCTCTGGGTGAGTGGGCGCCAGCAGGCGGGACCCCTGGAAATCCCAGCTGGGGCCTGGAAGCCACATTTGAGTGCTCAGGTTGGGCGGCCGGTGGAAGCCAAGGCACCAGGGGGCTCCGCATGGCTGGGGGGTGAAGAAGGGGTGGGGTCTGTGGCTTCTAACGTTCTCCCCGAGGAGCTCCTCACCCCCTGGAGCGCCTCTGCCGAATGGAGCAATGGGGTTTGAAGACCCTGGGCGCAGACGACAGAGGTGGGGGGCCAACGTGCCGGCGGAGGTGCTCAGGGCGCCGCTGCCCTCGCCTCTACCTGGAAGGCACCTGAGCCTGCAGGGGACACCTCCGCAGCCCTGCCCCGCTCCACCTCGCTGGGAACCCAGGCATGCCCAGGAACAGACAACTGGTAGACCCTGTTTAATGATAGTTAATCCTAGTTTCCAACAACAATGACGTACCTCATCACAACCCAAATCAACTCTTGGCAAGCATTTAGTTTCATACGTTGTTTTGTTTTGTTCTTAACATTTTATTTATTTGATGGAGAGAGAGCACAAGCAAGGGGAGGGGCACAGGGAGAGGTTGAAGCCCACTCCCCGCTGAACAGGGAACCCGGGGGACCCCAGGACGCTGGGATCATGACCTGAGCAGAAGGCAGATGCTTAAGGAGGGGGCCACCCAGGCGCCCCAGGTTTCCTATGTAGTTTAGGTAAGGCATAATCAATTTTTAAGTTATTCAATGATGAATATTTAAATCAACACTTAAACTCATAGCCATGAATTTAATTATTATAACAGTAACACCTAAAAACCTCAAAATTGTTTCATTTTTCATATTATTCACTTGCAAGATATTTTGTGAAAAGGATAGCATTGAGAGTTTTCCTGCTATTATCTCTGAATTGGTTATAAATAGTAACAACAATAGCAAAGCCTAATCCCCCCCTGAATGCATTGGCCCCTGTCTTCATTTTCCAAGGGGACTTCTAAAGTATGAGGGAATCTTTCCCATTGGAAGACTCCTCCAAAGGTCTCAGCCACACGCATCTGCACAAGGAGGACCAGACAGTCATTAGAATTAAACACAACTCCCTGAAAGCCCTTTTATTGCTCACGAGGTGTTTGTTTTACAAAGATATTTTTCTTTTAACCAAAAAGTACCTAATTGAAAAAATAAACATAGTTAGGTCTTCTAAACTTGCATAATGTCTTCCTTCGGAGAGAAGAGCTGCATTTACCTCGCATGACACTCTCTCCACCCGTGCACCTCCTCACAGAACTGAGGAAGGCACAGGACACCCTGAGAGGCACCTGAATCTAGAATATACACACTTACTTAAAGAGTCCTACCAATAAAGACCAATACAAATATCTCTTGACTTCATATATTGGTATTATATCTACTTAAGTATTACTTTTATATACACACTATATAAATACATGACGCACATTCTTTTTCAATCTCTCTGCTTTATCACTGACAATGCAATGGTGTAGGCTTTAATTGAGTCTCTATAATTTATTATAAATCCTTTCCCCACTCCTACTCCTCTTGGTAAATATTCCTACACCCTCAGCCCAAGATAGCACGGATATGCCATTCCACTGGGAAGACTCACGCCCCTTCTCTGCCTTTCCTCACTCAATGTCACCTCACCGGAATGAGAAGCCCAGATCATTGGGTCCCTGAAAGGGACCAGCACCACCCCGTCCTCTGTGGGGTCCTCGTTCATCCCAGACACAGGCGCCATATCAAGGAGCAAATCAGAGGAGCTGTCAAGACACACAGCAGGTGACCTGGTACATTCTTGTGGCTCAAAAAATCATGAGCCAAACATGTACTTTTCCCCCAGGTTGACGTGAGGAAGCCAGAGGCCAATTCCCTGTCCTTTATAAATAAGCAGATATCGTAAACAATCACTAAGAGATATGTGGTGCCTCCTTCACTGAGTCCCGGGGAGGGGCCAGCGGTTCCCTTGGGCTCTGCGTGGTCCTAGTTCCTCCCAGGACACCAGATTCTGGGGTCTGACAAAGGCTCAGCGCCTCGGGGTGGAAAACAACGGGTTTTGACGCCGCCTGCTGGCCACCGGGTATGCAACCGGCGGGAAGGCTTCAGAGTTCCTCGAAATGATAAGGAGGGTGTTATCAGTAAAGCCTGTTAAAATGCACAGCAAATGGAGAACAGTGTTGAAGACCTGGAGCTGCCAAATCCACTTAGTCAAGAATGAATAACTGACGTTGTTAACTTGATGGTGACATTGTTATGTCTTGTTTCTCCCTATGAAATTCATAAGGAAAACCAACTTTTCTCCAAGTGGGCATGTGGTAATGAGTAACCAGCTCCTGATACTTATAAAAATATAGTGTTATACTCTATCACGAGAAATAACAAACAGCCAATGTCTTCCCACTATACAATATGCTTTAAAACAATAACCCCCTGTGCCTCAGGCTTTGATGGAATGCTCTAGGGTCTCAAAGTAAATTCTAAGTTTGTGCGAAATAAACTCTTACTCATTACTCTCAGTGATTCACTGGGTTTAGTTCTATTATTCCTTCCTTGTTCACATAGCTATATTTTATTGTATACATTACTATATTAAAAGCATATAACATAAAACATTTTTATTACTCTCCCCTCTGTCTCCTGTTAAGATGCATTTACATTGGCAATTATTTTTACAGAGTCTCTGTATTTTAATCTAACTCTGTTCCCCCCTCCTCTCTGTGTTTATATTTACTCCTCTAACCTTTAGCCCATGAGCTCATGAGATGCTATTTTACTCCAAAGCATGCTAATTTTTCTTCCCTCAACTTCAGCCCTTCCACCCCCCAATGCTATGACTCCTTCAGTAAGCCCCGGAGGGGCCAGCATGTCCCCTGTGCTCTGTGCTCTGGAGAGTCCTGGTTCCTCCTAGACCCTCAGGATCCTGACTTTTTTTTTTTCCTTAAATTTTATTTATTTATTTGTGTGAGAGAGAGAGCGAGCGAGCAAGCACAGGCAGACGAAGAGGAAGAGGCAGGCTCCCTGCCAAGCAAGGAGCCCAACCTGGCACTCGATCCCAGGATGCTGGGATCATGACCTGAGCAGGAGGCAGCTGCTTAACCAACTGAGCCACCCAGGTGTCCCAGGATCCTGGCTTCTGATCAGCTCCCTGGAGCCAGAACCAAGGGGTCTTCCTGCCACCTGCTGGCCATCAGGTGTTCATCAGGTGTGAATGCTTTTGTGTCTCCTAATAAGAATAATCACAGTAGGAGTAGTCTGTTCAAGTGAAGAGCAGAGACCAGTGTTGAAAATTTCTGAGCAACAGCACCAGTTTTCTAATGCCAACTGATCTTTTTCTGCTTCTGAAAGTTGTAAGGAAAACTTTAAGTGTTTCTCAAGGTTCATATGAAGTCACCAATTTCATATCATTGAAGAAAGTTCTTATAACCAGTCACAGTGAAGAATAAACTGTCATTTTTCTCCCAGTGTATGAGCTGGTTTGTAACAATACATCCCTGAACACATCCCATGTGCACAGTAAATTTTTATTATTTCTTAGTGATTCATTGGCTGTCCTTCTGTTATAGCTTAATTTTCACATATATTATTTTTACTGTGTACTCTATTAAAGCTACATAACATGGGTTGTTTTTATTACTTACTCCTTTGTTACCTGCTCAGCTGCATTGGTATATGACATTTTTACAGTCTTTGTAGCTGATGATCAAACCTTTCCCACATTCTCCTTGACCTGACTTTTAGTCCTTCACCACTAGTCCATGAACACATGGAAATGCTATTTGATTCCAGAAAATCATGCTTCTTGTACGCCTTTTGTACTTATACTCTTCCCCCACTCCCAGAATGTGGTGTCCTCCTCAGGGAGTCCCTGGAAGGGGCCAGCATCTCCCCTGTCCTCTGTAGAGTCCTGATTCCTCCCAGACCCTCAAGATCCTGACTGATCAGCTCCCTGGAGCCAAAATCAAGGATTGTTATCGCCACCTGGTGGCCACGGGCGATACATCAGGTGTGAAAGCGTTTGCGTGCCTCTTCAGATGATCATAATGATAGCAATATTAAAATCTGTTAAAATTCAAAAGAAATGGAAGCCAGCTTTGAAACTTCTCTGAGCAGGAAAAACCAATTTCGTGAAAGAAGCAAATCTTAATTTTGGTTATTTCCGAGACTCACTGGTCCTGTGTCATATTTTGTGCATGCCTCGGTAAGTCATAAGCAAAACTTGAACTGTTTCCCAAGGTTGACACCAGGCAACCCGGAACCGATCCTTTATCATCAGAGACTTCTGATATTATTACCAGTCACTGTGAAGAATAAACTCTCACTGCTCTCCCAATATATAAGCTGCTTTATAACAATACAGTCCTGAATCTCATCCCGGATTTGATTTGAGTCTTCCTGGGTCATGTTCGGTGTTTTTAGGGGGTGCACTATAAAGCTTTGCTGAGTACCATTCGGTTTTTCATTGGCTGTTATTGCTGAATTTTTTCCATATTTCCATATTTTATATACTATTAAGGTACATAACATGATTTTTAAAAATAACTCATTTGTCACCTGCTATGATTCATTTTATAGGTTATTTTATAGAACCTTTGCAATTTATGATAGGTCCTTCCCACCACCCCGTCCTGATTTTTATTCCCCTTCTAGCCCATAAGCCTGTGAAAATGCTATTTCACTCCAAAGAATCGTGCTCCTTCTGTGCTTTCCTCACTCATTCTCCCCTCCTCAGAATGTGCTGACTCCTTCGTTAAGTCCCTGTGAGGGACCAGCAGCCCCTGTTATATTGTGCGGTCCTGGTTCCTCCCAGACCCTCGGGTACCAATGTCCGACCCCTGCTCTGATCGCGCCGCTCCTTGGAGCCCAAACCACGAGTCTATAGCGCCATCTGCTGGCCACAGGGGCGCGTCGGCTAGGAATGCTTCCTTGTCCACTTGTCCACTTGTTCATTCTTTTATTATAATAATGATGGCAGTACTAAAGCCTGTTAAAGTCAAAACAAATGGAGACCAGCCTTAAAATTTCCCTGAGCAGATACAGTTCAGTGGAATAAGCAAAACATCATTTAGCTTAGTTTGTAAGACAATTCGAACTGAGTCATTTCTTTTTTATGCTTCTGAAAAAAAAAACAAAACTACAACTGTTTCCCAAAGTTGATGTGAGATGACCAGTAAGAAATTCCCTACCACGTAAGAAACCTCTCATAGTATAACTAATCACTGCTAAGAATAAGCAGTCACTGCCTTCTCACTATGTAACCTGGTTTACAGTAATATACTCCCAAGCCTCAATCCCTATATGGTTTCTGAGCTCCTTGGTCACAAAGCGTCTTTTTGGTGTGTGTAGAGTGAACTTTTTCTGATTACTACTTCGGTGATCCATTGACTTTCCTTTTCCTTCCCTTATTGCTGAACTTCTGATACAGCAATATTTTAATAGTATTATATTTAAGGTACCTAATATGGTTTCTTCTTATCTTCTATGGTTTGTCACCTAAGAAGCATAGTTATAGGCTGTTCTTATTTTTTTAAGATTCTATTTATTTGAGAGAGAAAGAGGGAGAGAGCAGAAAGCAGAAGGAGCAGGGGGAAGGGCAGAGGAGAGGAAGAAGCAGATTCCCTGCTGAGTGTGGAGCCAACATGGGACTCCATCCTAGGACCCTGGATCATGGCCTGAGCCGAAGGCAGATGCTTAACCAACCGAGCCACCCAGGAGCCCCTGAAATTTTATTTTAATAAACTAGTCATATTTTAATTTAATAATAAAAAATAAAAATTTAAAAAATTCTCATGATTCCTAGTTTGGTCACAGAAGGGAAGTAGAATAAAACTAAGAACGCTTTCCATGAAGCTTCAGTTGATTATGATAGTTTTCATGTCATTTTTTTCCTCACTCGTGACAGCTGAGTATTTCATTATTCGTGTCTAATCATACTGTGAGCTTGGCATATACCTCAGCAGAAGTTTTATTTGGAGGGTTTCTGTGGAAGGAGGTGATCAGTCTGGAGGAGGAAGAGGTGAGGAACCTCTTTAAATGTTCACAGCGCAGAAGTCCCCTGATGGGAAATGGCATCTGGTCAGGGGGAGGGACATTAGGAAGCCCTGTCCCAGCCACCTGGAGGAGGAACATCAAGATCTGGTCAGTGAGGATTGTGGGCAATCCCTCGAGTCCCATCTCTGGGCCTTCACTGTCCCCTGGGCACTCCCACCCACAGTCCCTGTCTCGGGTTTGTGCAAGTGGCTCTGGCTAGGATGCAGAAGGGGCAGTGAGGTTCCTACTCAACATTTGCTCCCTGCCCAGAAGTAGACCCGTAGGTTGGGGTGAGAGCACAGTGACTGGCTGCTGGGACACTAGGCATTTGGGAAACTGCACCACTCAAGTGTCTGAGGACATGACTCACCACACGGATTCATCAAAAGCCCATCAGGCTCAACTCAGTGGAGGCACAGCTGAAGGCAGATGGTTCCCCAGCTGAGCAGAGAGGAGCCTTGTCTACATCAGGATCAATTGAGGACTTGTCTCAGTGTTCAGTCCTCCTGGAGACAGGGGGGTCATGTTCTCAAATTTGAAACTGGGTAGGGACCAGGACTGCTGAGAAGAGGAAGAAAGACTCATGTGTTTGTTTCTGTCCCAGTAGTTAAGACACTGGTGTCTTCCACTTCCTTCTCTTGGAATATTCTTTTTGGGATCCCTGGGCCACCTATAAGAAGTCTGAGCACTCTGAGACTAGCACCAGGGAGAAACTGTGTGCAGGAGTCAGAAGAGTGGCAGGATCACTGAAGTCCAGTCTCTCAGTCATCCCTCCCAAGCACCGAGGACAAATGAGTGATGGCATCCAGGACTCCTGAAAGCAGCCCAGGCGTCACCAGGGACCACCAACTCTCCCCAGTTCAGACCACACAGAGCACAGTCAGCCAGGAGAACCTTTCTGTTCTTAGAAGTATTCTTGGTAAGATGCATTACTGAACAAGGTCAACGTTCATAAAATACAACACAGAGACAGGTGTGCAAATTACATCAGATAATTTGTGTCAAATAAGCATTTGTTCCACTGAAACATTAGTACTAAATATAAATCACATTAAAAGATATGGAAGATGACCTAACACCAAGCTCCTAGAGAAATTTATATTCACGCAGACAGACGTGTGTGTGTGTGTGTGTGTGTGTGTGTGTGTGTGTGTGTGTCTGTATATATAATCTAGTTAGGACATTTCCATAAATTGTCAGAATTGTCAATAATCCTACTTTGCAGTTGGAATGAGAGGTCAAATGGCATGAGGAATTTTAATTTTGGCATTGCAGTCATTTCACTATGTTCCTGAAAAGAGAGCATCTTTGTTCTACTTACTGCCTGGAGCAGGAATTAGGGAAGCTCCATAGAGGAAATGGGGCCCCTGCAGGTCCATCTTCCCCTGGAAGGTGGTTCCCTGACTGCTGACCATGCTCTATCAGAGAATCAGATGGAACACCAAGAACCCTTGCATGAAGCAAGACCCCAGAACCCCCGGCCCCTTCCTGACTTGACAGTACTATCTCACATTAACCAAGGGACTAAATACATGACATAAAGCACAACTTGCACCAATATCTTTCCTACATTGTGACAAAACCTCAGGACTGGTACCCTTACCCCTTATGTTTCTGATTATAGCTTAACAGCCAGAAATCTGAGCCTCCATGGTCATTCATGGACATGCAGACTCAACTCCACAAAGATATGTGGCCCTAATCTGACCGACCACCCATTGCTCCTGCCCCCCAGCCTTCCTCTTTGCCTTGTCTCTTCCTATGAGCAATTACTGAGGGCTTCTATGTTAGAGATATGACAATTACTGTCATTTCTCTTTAAAGTACTAGCAGAACTATATAATCTCAAGGATTTCCCATCCCCATTGCAGTGGGGTTATAATTATAACAAATTATAACAAATTATAATCTATTTAATGGATCCATGAAATAAAATGAAACTGATCAGCTAGAAAAGTTTAATTGGCCAAACTAGAATTTAAATAAAGACTTGAAACAAAAAAAATAACATCTGAGTACAAATTGACTTAAAATTCATTTTCAGTTGCCACAAAGTATGTTTGATAAGTCAGTGATATTGATGGATGTGGCAGTCTTTTATATTTGGGATATTGAATTGTGGCAAATTTATTGAGGTGTCTTGCTTATGACAATGTATCGTGTTCAGTAGTTATAATAGTGGTGGTGTTCTAGAATCTGAGTAGATGGAATAACCTAGTTCTGTAGAATCAAGATGTTATGGGGAACTTCATTTATTCTTACTACGAAATTCAAATGTGCAGAAACTAGAAGCAATAATACAAAGCTACGTGTATGTGATTTCACCGGCCTAAAGGACTCTGTTTCCTAACTCCTTTGGAAATCAAGGAAGCTTGTTTTATTTGGTTGCATTAAATGCTACTTCAGCATCATTTAGTGGTACTTTTTTTCTGGTACCAATTTTCTCCCAGAAGACTGGTTTCCATCATGTTAGTATCTATTATCAGTACAGGAAGACTCAGCTCCGAGCTCTGTTTGCACTGCATTTAGTGCTTGGATCTGGGAATACAAACTGGACCTTTCTATGCTTTTGTTTCAACTAAAAAGGGAGGAAAATGATGAGATCACTGGTCTTAAAACTTATTTTATTTTTAAAAGATTTTATTTATTCATTTGACAGACAGAGATCACAAGTAGGCAGAGAGGCAGGCAGAGAGAGAGGAAGGGAAGCAGGCTCCCTGCTGAGCCGAGAGCCCAACGTGGGGCTGGATCCCAGGACCCAGAGATCATGACCTGAGCCGAAGGCAGAGACTTTAATCCACTGAGCCACTCAGGCACCCCTTAAAACTTATTTTATTTTTTATATTAAAATTTTTAAAGATTTTATTTATTTATTAGTGAGAGAGAGCGAGCGAGCACAGGCAGACAAAGAGGCAGGCAGAGGCAGAGGGAGAAGCAGGCTCCCTGCCGTGCAAGGAGCCCGATGTGGGACTCGATCCCAGGACCCTGGGATCATGACCTGAGCCAAAGGCAGCCACTTAACCAACTGAGCCACCCAGGCGTCCCTTAAAACTTATTTTAAAGAGAACATTCTCTTTAAAGAAATAATACCAATATTTGAAATTCACAAAGGCTCTGGGTTTGGAGGTGAGCCTGTGCCCTGAGCCTGCAGCCACCACATCTACCTACCTGTGTGTTGGCCACCTACTGGAAGATGTTCTTTCTGCAGCCACGTTTTGTCACTTTTAAAGCTGTATCTTTTCAAAAAATATTTTTACAAAGATTAATTTATTTATTTTAGCGGGGAGGGGTAGAGGGAGAGGGAGAGAAAGTCTGGAGTGGACTCCCTGCTGAATGCAGAGGCAGGATGCGAGGCTTGATCTCACGACCGGAACCAAAACCAAGAGTCGAGCACTGAACGGACTGCACCACCCAGGTGCCCCTAAACTGCATCTTCCTATGCACACAGTGATGACACAAAAAGTGGGTCACAGACGTATTTATCCATACATTATCTAAACCATCCTAAATTGATCAAATATAGTAAGAAGACTGCTTGGCGAAGTTAGCAAAAATCATTAATGCTTGTTTTAAAAAAAAAAAAATTCTATATATATGTATTTTTTCCTAGTTGCTGTACCTGATTCTGGTTTGCCTTCAGTAAGTGTTTAAATAACTGAGATATCTTCATGCTGAACCTAAATAGTTCTTGCTTTTTTTTGATAATGAAATAATAGGTAACATAGTAATAGGTAAATTTAGAAACATTTCAAGGTGTGGAGTGACATGTGGTACTTCTAAATGTCATACTTCACTAGGTTATTTGCCATTAAAAAATCCATTCTAAACTATGCTTTAAACAAATTCTATTTTATTCAAATACTAACAGAAGGTCTTGAAGATCTGCATAACTTGGAGGAGAATGGAAGAATAAATCTAAAGAGGATTAAAAATTCTAAGAACAGGGACGCCTGGGTGGCTCAGTTGGTTTAGCGGCTGCCTTCGGCTCAGGTCATGATCCCAGGGTCCTGGGATCGAGTCCCACATCGGGCTCCTTGCTCAGCAGGGAGCCTGCTTTTCCCTCTGCCTCTGCCTGCCTCTCTGTCTGCCTGTGCTCGCTCCCGCTCTCTCTGACAAATAAATAAATAAAATCTTAAAAAAAAAATTCTAAGAACCGGTAAGTTGGATTATGGACTTTTCCACTCTCAATAATTTCTTCCCGTACAATTTTTAAAATATACTGTGACTATAAATAAAAGTATTTGGTTATTCATAAGGATCTTGGGTTATCACTTAAAACCCAGAAGCATGCAAATAAGTTAGTTTCTAATTATCTTATAAACTTATAAACTTAATTGGCTCCACCAATTACCATCTGTTTAATCAATGCACACAATCATTTGGTCTCAAAGTCTCCTTGCTAGTAATGTGGACATTATGATGAATGCCTGAGCCAAGAAATGCATTTTCTTGTGGAGCACTACACAGACCTAACACTCACAGGAAAAGGATTTCTTGGCTGAAGACATGATGATGTGGGTGAGAGAAAAGGGAGAGCAGAGACCTAAGACAAGTGTGGAAACTAGAAAGAGAATAGGGAGACCCCGATCTCTCTCCCAGCAGTGTGGCAGGCTCTCCAGTTACCGAGAGACTACAGTTTTGTTGAGAAATTACTGAAAAAATTCAAACAAGTTCCTTATTTCAGGAAACCTAAATAAAACCAACAAAATAGAAAATACTAACCCTTTAAACATCAAAACCTTTAGAAATTGCTAAAATAATTTGATAATATTCTCAAATCACTTAAAACTGCCTTTTACCAGGGTGACTTTTATTCAACAAGAACAATTACACAGCTCCCAAGTAGAAGAGGAGGCAGTCAGGGAAAGGAACTTGGCTCACCTCTGGAGGCCCATGTAGGGGAGAAAAGTCATGGGTGAGTCTGCTTCAGTGCTTGACTATTTGTTCAAATAGGTATGAATCTGGAACCACTGTGGCCTGATCTGTGGGTCTTCCTGCTGCTCTGACAATCGCTAGTTAACACAAGGATCATCTGCCTATATGTGGTTTATGCCCAGAGACTCTACAGCCCTGTCGCCAACCTCGCGCCACAGCTGAATTCTGTAGAGCATTCTGAAAACTTGTTTCCACTTTTTCAAAAATTTTTACTGAAACGAAACACTTGATGTATTTTCACAACCTGAATCCCTTGCAACTGGCAACCAGATCAAGAAGCAGACAGGATCAGCACCTGCCACTCAACCCCTGTGCACCCTGTCGGTCTCTGTCACCCCAGAGGTAGCCCCTTCCCACCACTTCTGACAGCATGGATTCACCTTGTCCTTTAAATTTGGAACTTACAGATCATGTGCCCTTTTACGTCTGGCTTCACATTTTGTCTGTTAAGTTTGTTCTAATCATTGGCTGATTTGAGGATCATGAATTCAGACTGTTGTTTAATTCTCCCTTTAGTGACTATTGAACACTTGCATACCCACCTTTTGTTAACGGGCATGATGTGAGTATTGTAGCTAGCATTCTTGGGCATGTCTTTTGGAGACCATATGGAAGAATTTTTGTTGGAACTGAAATAGATATCCAGGAACCAGGAATAGATATCCTAATTCACAGAACACACTTACGTGTATCTTTAAAGTTCTATACCACTTGCCCACACTTGCCCACACTGTCCCATGGCACACACTCTGTCTCTGATGAGAGTTCCAATACTTATGCCAAACGCTGTGTTACCAAATCTAACTATGTTAATTTAACTATTTAACTATGTTACTGGAGTTAACAGGAGACACAATACCTCCCAGTTGTGTGGAGACGTACATAAACCATGACTTCTTTGCTGGGCTGAGAGTCAGGGCTGCAGTAGTGGAGTCTCTGACATTGACCCTGGAAAGCACATCTCAACACTTTCTCAGGGTGTCCCACCCCTCTGTCCTTCACAAACAACAGGCATCCTCCAACCATTTATCCTTCAATATGTAGATCAGTCTTTTCTCTTTTAAAAAAAAATAACTGTGGTAAAATATGTATAATAGAACTTACCATTTTAATCATTTTTAATTGTCTGATTCAGTGGTGTTAAGTACATTCACATTGTTGGGCAACCATCACCACTATGCAATTTCAGATCTTTTTCTTCATCCAAGACTCCCCACAGCTCCCTTCCCCCAGCCCCTGGTAACTTCTGTTCTATTTTGTGTCTATGAATTTGACTACTACAGGTCCCTCATGCAATCATACAGTATTTGTCCTGTGGTGGGTTGATTTCACTTAGTAAAATATTTGCAAGGTTTACCCATGTTGTAACATATGTCAGAATTTCATTTCTTTTTAGGGCTGCATACTATTCCACTGCATGTATATGCCATGTTTTGTTTATCCATTCACATGTTGTTGATGGACATTTGGATGGTTGCTACTTATTGACTGCAAATAATGTTGCTATGAACATTACTGTGTAAGTATCTGACTCCCTGCTTTCAGTTATTTGGGGCATATACCTAGAAGTGGAATTGTTGGCTTATATGACAATTCTACATTTCACTTTTCAAGGACCTGCCAAAGTGTTTTCCACTGGAGAAATTTTAAACCATTTACATCCCTGTGGCCAATACACAAGGATTCTGGTTTCCCCATATCCTCGCCAACATTTATTATTTTTTAAATAAAAGCCATCCTAACAGGTGTCAAGTGCTCAAGTGTATCTCATGGTCATTTTAATTTGCATGTCCCTCATGACATGACTTTCTACATTTTTTTCATGTTATTGGATGTTTGTAGATATTTTTGGAGAAATGTCTGTTCAAGGCCTTTGTCCAATTTTTAACTGGGTCACTTGTTTCCATCAGTTACTTTTTAAAATCTGAGAAATACAACACAGTGACTTTCATGCAGGATTAAAAAAAATACATCTCTAATGGTGTTTTTTCTCTGTGTCTGTACCTCACACTGACTCTGGGGTAAAGTCCATGCTCCCCAAGCAGGGTCTCAAGCAGGGGTGGTGGGGTCCCTCTGCAGCCTCCTACCTGGCCACTCGTCTCACACTTGATACTACAGTCCCCGTCCTCACAGACACCATGCCTGTATCCATGCCCCAACTTTTGCAGAGATCTCCTCCCTCTCTTCTCTTCCTTCTCGTTGCTCATCTTCGACTAAATTATAATCATGCTTAAAGATTCTGCTCAGGACCATTTTCTCAAATCATCCTTCCAAACCCTTCAAGCTGAGCTCTGGTCACACTCCTACCTTTACCACAGGTGGTGGGGGTCTCTGCCATCCGCCTCCTGATGCTCGATACTGTGTCCGTCTCCCACACAGGCGCGCTCACTCACTGTAAGCATGGGCCTCTGCCACCTGCATACAGCAGTACCTTGCACAGAGAAGGAGCTCAGTATTTGCCTAACAGACCTGAACTCTTGATTTACAGGAACTGCTACCAGAAAGGCTTTCTATTTTGTCTATCAGTAACGCATGGCAGTACCTGCTTCAGTGTGCCCTCGACTGCGCTGGCAATGACAGTATTTGTGGCTAGGCCGGGGGGCAGGTGTCAGGGCAGTGGCAGCAGGGTCAAGGGTCGTGATGGTCCAAGTGTGATTTGGGAAATCGGGTGGGGCACGGAGCAGAGAAGGATGCTTTGCTGTCGGTGGGCCTCAGAACAGTGGCAGCACCGCTACTGAGCATGGTGAGTCACATCCCAGTCCTGGAAGATGGGGCATAGCAGCAACTAGGGCTCCTATGGGCAGGTCTCACGGCATGGAGTCAGGTGTGAAGGAGACCGTGGGAGAGTTCAGTAGCAAAGGCTACACGTGGTAGCCCTACTACCCAGTGGTAAGGCTTGTTCTCTTTCCCTTTTCCACGTGGGGTGGAACTCCTCTGGCGGACTGCCTCCTGCTGCTAGGACTGCTCTGGACTGGGGAAAAGGGCTCCATTGCTAGAATGCTTCCTGAACTTTTCATCCTTGGGTTCTGAGCTCTCCAAGGTTTTTGCTGCTTCTCTGTCATAGGCCACAGCTTTCTCAGAGCTACTTTTGCCAGTTTGTAATTGTCTATTTGTTGTTTTTGTGGGAGAAGTGGGCACTGGGACCTCCTAGCCTTCCATCTTGTAGATGTCACCACTCAGGGTTTTTCTTTCTAGAGTTATATTTTGTCACATTCAGAGAAGGGCATGGTCATACAAAAAGTTAAATCTAGTTTTTTCACTTCCAGAACAAAAAAACATAGAAGAATTTCAAAGGAAAACATTTTCCAATTTGCCATATACCATATTAAAAGTTTTAGAGGCAGTTGCTCATGTAACAGCAATAAAACAGTCTCTCTCCCAGAGACTATCACACAATGAACTTGTAGGAGGCGCCTGGTTTCTAGGTTTCTGCTTGTTACTGGGGAACTGTCCACAGGAAATGGAAACCACCCTTAAGAGTTGTTGCTGCTTTAAACATCTCTGTAAAATGTGATTAGTTTACTAAGAAAAGGTCCAAGCAGATTGACTAGTTTCAGGGTTGTGGCCACCTTCGGAACCCTACTGAGAGGTGCTCGTCCCTTCTTCCCAGCAGCCTGCCCAGTCTTCCCTTAGCCTCTCTGCTAAGGCTGTGGGAGGACAGGCAGTGGGGCTCCCTCAAAGGCACTAACTGGTCTGTGAGCTCAGCAATGATGGGTTAAGAATACTAATGTCACTGCATTCTTACTGTAATTTCATTAGTGTGCATCTGTGACCATCTCTGTCACTAGCTCTGTGATGACACATAGGAACCAACTTTTTTTACTATCCCATTACCTCACACTCTATAGTTACACAGACAAAACCTCCACAGTAAGAAAACAGGTCCTCAGATCCTTTTGAGGATCTCCTCTGCAAGACATGTGTAAGACCTGGAGATTTTTAAAATTTAAATGTGTAAGAGGCTGAATGACATGCAGGACTGTCTCCAAAACTGGTTCTGGTGTGACCGACTCAGCAAAAGCCATTTGAGTACATGAGTTTCCCTTACCCACTGCTCAGTGTCCCTCCTCATCACTGTACTCAGCCCAGTCCTAGTTTGAGATGTCAGCCTGAACTACGGCAATGAGCAAAATCACCTAGTTTCTAGTCCTTTCCATGGAGAAAAGCAATCTCTGGGTGATCAATATCAGCACTACATTTAAAATGCAAATGCATCCCTTACTCAGGCTGTTAGTTCCTGAAGATAATTTGCACAGCTGTTCCTTGGGGAAAACGATGGCCCAGGGAAAGGCCACCATTTGGTTATTCGTGACTACACGTGTATGGGAGAGTTCTGAAAATGATCTCTGGATTAAACAAGACCTGTAGTCAGTCAATCCATAGCAATTTGCATTGCATTTAGTGACAAGAATATTCTTAGGGATTTTCACATTTAAAAAACTGTTTTAATTAAAATATTAGAAATCAAATGTGACTGAGGTAAAACAAAGTTACATTTCTTCCTGCAGCAGCCAGGCAGTGGGAACCCTCAGATTTCAGAACAGCAGGATTCAATGATATGCTGACCACAATCATGTCTGAAATTCAAAAGAAAGACCAGTGAAAAGATTTCGATTAGAATTAAACTGTGACAAAACATTTAATATTAAAATGGGAGAGTGAATTGGAATGATAAATATAATCACAGCAATATTAATGATATAACAATTACTGAAAATATTATAATGCAATTTCTAATGGTAAACATATCTATTTCAATAACACTACATAATCTGTGCTTATACAATTTCTACTGAATTATTCAATTACTAAAAATAATTGTACTCTATTAATGTAAAATTATGAAGTACTATTAATATATTCTATATTACTAATTTATGTTAGTATAACATAACACATAATGCTGATAAAACTTTAACAGAATGTTTTCTAAGTTTCTCAGAAATATTTATATAGAAGTTATGTGAGGTATTGTTTGGCCAACAAAGAAAGTGATGTTTTTTAAAGTGTTGGCATTTTCTGGTTCACTGTTTAAGTATTTGTTTAGAGCAGTTTTAGGTTTACAACAGAACTGATGGGAAGGAACAGAGATCTCCCATCTCCTGCCCGCGCACATGCACGCCGTCCCCCACTATTAGCATCTCTCACCAGAGGGGCAGGCGCACCTGCACTGACACGTCATTACCACCCACAGCCCACGGCTTACCTCAGGGCTCACTCTTGCTGTTGTACGTTCTGTGGGTCTGGACAAATATTTAATGACATAAATCCATCATTACAACCCATCATTCAGATTATTTTAAGTGCCCTAAAAATCCTCTGTGCTGATTAACTTTTTAAAAAACTGTGTATTTTAAAAAAAATGGAATATCTGGAAGTTATAATGTCCTTTCTTTTTCCACATTCACTTTATATTTATGAAGAATTCCTAATATTGGTTAATGTTCTCACTTGAAATGTTAAGTGGTCCACATTATGGCATACTGTAAATACATCATTTTCTAGTAAAGAGTACTTTATTTGAATATTCAAGTTACTATCCACTAGACTATATTAAACAACATCTGGCCTATGCTGTAAAAATATGTATTGGGTTTATATTACTGATTTCAAATTTCATAATAGTTGCAATTATTCAATTTTAATTGTTTTGGAAAAAGTTTCCCTAAACATTCACAGTTCTGTAGTAAAATGTGGCCAGTAACAGACCCTAAGATAGAGTTTAAAATTGATATTATTCTTTATGCTTGAAACATAAGAGTCCACATCTTATCACATGAATCAACAATAAACATCACACATAAATTGGGACAGATTTATATTTTTCCACTACCCTAGTTCTCTAAAAAACAAGATTTAACAGATTTCTAAAATCAACCTTAAACATATATCTAAAATACAATAATTCCTACTTAATAGTGACAATAACAAAATACCATCATGTTCCTGTATTATGCTACAAGAAGCATTCAATAGAATTTAATAATTACTTGTATCTTTCTTGTTATTCTTCTGAATCAAAAAGCTAGAGAAGTTTAGGAAACACAAAGAAGGTCTGTCTACTTAAAGGAGAAAATTACCATTGATCCCCCTCAAAGCAGGAGAAAAAGTAGCTTCATGAAAACAAATGTAGACCCTCGACATAACTTTTCTCTAAGAGACTCAGTCCACTGAGCTCAGAGAAGAGTGACCCCCGAGTCAGCTTAGCATACCAAGTATGTTTCGTGAATGTGCCCCCAAACACACTTGCTCATGGGCCCTCCCCAGTTGGGGCCGAGGTGCAGTGTCATTTAATTATGCCACATTGTGTAGTTTACACACCAACTTTCAGAATAAAAGCCAAGGTTTTTAGTTTTTATTTCAACTACTTTTCACTGTCATGAATGTTCCATACAAAATTATTTGCATGAAAGAAATCTTTATTTTTTATCAATTCACTTATTATTTGGCATATTCTCAAATGTGACACAGGGGAGCCACTGTGACACATAAGTGTGGATGACTGCTTAGTCTTTGTACTTCTCACCCTCTCCAAGTTGGCATCTGGCAGTGAGGGAGTCTCAACACTTACCAGCCTTAAATCCTACAGGGCTGACATTTTTTTTTTTAAGATTTTATTTATTTATTTGTTAGAGAGAGAGAGAGCGAGCGAGCACAGGCAGACAGGCAGGCAGAGGCAGAGGGAGAAGCAGACTCCCTGCCCAGCAAGGAGCCCGATGTGGGACTCGATCCCAGGACGCTGGGATCATGACCTGAGTCGAAGGCAGCCGCTTAACCAACTGGGCCACCCAGGCGTCCCCAGGGCTGACATTTTAAGCAGTTTCTGGGACGTAGGTGCATGCAAAGAGAGTAGGTAGAGTAGAGCTAGAGGTTAGGGAGCAAGCTGACACCTGTTCTTGATGCAAGAGAAGGTGAGGGACCAACTTCAGGAGACACTGGGGAAGGATCATCCGCTGGCAGCCTGGACACCAGCTTGTCCCTCTGCTTAAGGTTGCTGCAACCCCAAGCCTAGCTCCCTTCCTCCTACAGTCAGGCTCAGATGGCTCCATTATTTTCTGTCAGGTTTTTCTTCCACTTCTGTTTTTATAGACCTGGAGTCCAGAACAAGTACGCTGAATGCTCCAGCTTACCTCCGCCCCTATATCCCTTTAAATTCTATGAGGAAGATAAAACAAAACATGTCATCCATAAAAATCTGGCCTGGTATCGTCTGCTAGGTCTTGGTGTGCTCCTGGTGAACATAACCAATTGCAAAGAACATCGACATCATTTAAGGCTGTTACAGGACCATCATGATCAGGAGAAACACAAATCCACCCAGTTACCATGTCTGGACACAGACAAAACGTGAACATCATCCAAGCCTCAAAATACCAACCACATCCCTCTCCCAGCCTATATAAGACTGTTTCTTTACCAATTACAGCTGAGGTCTTATTCTATTCATACCTCCACAAAAAGATTTCATAAGACACCAATTAAACAATGATCTCTGCTTTCTGACAGCAAATAATCTAGATCAAATCACTGCTTCCTTTAACTCACTCCCCAATCAACTAACACAAGTGAAAATAAGGTCCTTTAGTGAAATATTCCAAAGTTCCATTTTGAAACTTGTCTCTAGATGAAAGGAGTAATGAATCCAATTACTATTCAATTGCAGGCATGTTCCTGATAGTCTTTAGTGGGAGATCACTAATAGTATGAACATATGCATGTATATAGAGGCATGGATATTTTTACAAACCTGAACCTCAGTTCTCAAAGTTTAAACACAATTTCACAGCACAAGATCAATGAGCTGAGCTGAAAGTCCCAGTGAGGACTGGTACATCGACTGCCAGCTGCTGTGGAGCCAAGCTACACTGCTGGTCGTGGATGCGTGTGTGAGCAGCAGCACAAGCACATGGAACAAGGAAGAGAATCTGCCATGACTAGATGGAGCCCTGGAGTGACAGGAGCAAAGGCATTTGTGGTTGTGTCTGGCCCTCAGATCCCCATCCACTGAGGCATGCAAGGGCACCAGTGTTGGCAGAGAGGAAACTGGGCTCTTCTGGGGCTGCGGCTCCTCTCTGGGGTCTTCACTCCCCATCCTTAATTCTCTGTTAAATTTCCTGCCTAATCTCAAGTCAGGGGCAATTCCAAATGCACTCAGGGAGTCTGGGATGGGGTTCTCATAGAACCAAAAGAAGGAACCTCGAAGCAGCTGCCCATGGTGGAGGTGACAGATGGATCAGTGAGTCACATTTCTGTTGAACTGTTAGACTCTGCTTGCATCCATATTATATTTCTGCAGAATTAGACGTGCACCACAAGAAAGCAGCCAAAGGGTGTGTCTGTCATGACTGCTTCTACATTTGGTAGCAAATCACATAAAAGATACCACTGTTTTTTTTTAATTTAAGCTTTATTTAAATATATAATGTAACCCCACCACCCTTTCCCAACCCCTCTTCCCCCCACCCCCCTCAGTTTGTTTTATGACATTAAGAGTCTCTTTTGGTTTGTCTCCCTCCCGATCCCATCTTGTTTCATTTTTACTTTTCCTACCACCTTAACTCCCACCCCCATTGCATCTCCACTCCCTCATATCAGGGAGATCATGTAATAGTTGTCTTTCTCCAGTTGACTTATTTCGCTAAGCATAATACGCTCTAGTTTTAAGCATTTTTCACCCAAATTCCACACATCATGGTATTACCACCTTCCTCTCTGGTGCTGTGTTCCCCTTCTGGCCAACAATTAAAGGAAACAGGCCAAGGAAAGTTTGGGGTTGCCACCTATTTTACTCATTCTCATTTGTGAAGAGGAGCGTCTAGAGAAAAGTATAAAAGAGAGAAGTATAACTCTTTAGGGAACCCCTGAAACAAACTCCTAAAATTAGGAGGGCAAGGCTGGATGTAGAGGGGCCAACACTGGGTGTTGAGTTTGAGAAATTCTTTATAGATCTTGGATATCAGCCCTTTGTCTCTAGTGTCATTTGCAAATATCTTCTCCCATTCTGTGGGTTGCTGCTTAATTTTGTTGACTGTTTCCTTTGCTGTGCAGAAACTTTTTATCTTGATGAAGTCCCAAAAGTTCATTTTCACTTTTGTTTCCCTTGCCTTTGGAGACATGTCTTGAAAGAAGTTGCTGTGGCTGATGTTGAAGAGGTTACTGCCTATTCTTCTCTAGGATTTTGATGGGATTCCTGTCCACATTGAAGTCTTTCATCCATTTTGAGTTTATCTTTGTGTATGGTGTAATAGAATGGTCAAGTTTCATTCTTCTATACATAGCTGTCCAATTTTCCCAGCACCATTTATTGAAGAGACTGACTTTTTTCCATTGGATATTTTTTCCTTTGTCGAAGATTATTTGACCATAGAATTGAGGGTCCATAGCTAGGCTCTCTACTCTGTTCCATTGGTCCATGTGTCTGTTTTTGTGCCAGTACCATGCTGTCTTGGCGATCACAGCTTTGTGAGATAGCTCAAAATGAGGCAACGTTATTCTCCCAGCTTTGTTTTTCTCAACATTTCCTTGGCGATTTACAAATACAAATTTTAGGATTGTTTGCTCCCAACTTTGAAAAATGCCATTGATATTTTGATCAGGATGACACTGAAAGTAGAGATTGCTCTGGGCAATACAGACATTGTAACAATGTTTATTCTTTCAGTCCATTAGCATGGAATGTTTTCCCATCATTTTGTGTCTTCTTCAATTTCTTTCATGAGTGTTATGTAGTTCCTAGAGTATAGATCCTTTATCTCTTTGGTTAGGTTTATTCCAAGTTATCTTATGGTTTTTGGTGCTATTGTAAATGGAATCAATTCTCTAATTTCTCTTTCTATGGTTTCATTTTTAGTGTGTAAGAAAGCAACTGATTTCTGTGCACTGATTTTGTATCCTGCCACATTATTAAATTACTGTATGATTTCTAGTAATTTGGGGGTGGTGTCTTTTGGGTTTTCCACATCAAGTACCATGTCATCTGTGAAGACAAAGTGTTTGACCTCTTTACCAATTTTAATACCTTTCTTTTTGTTGTGTGATTGCTAAGGCTATGACTTCCCATACTATGTTGAACAATAGTGGCAAGAGTGGCAGTCTTGTTGTGTTCCTGATCTTAAGGGAAAGGCTCTCAGATTTTCCCAATTGAGAATGATATTGGCTGTGAGTTTTTCATAGATGGATTTTATGAAATTGAGGAATGTTCCCTCTATCTTTATACTCTAAAAAGCTCTAATCAGGGAAGGATGGTGTATTGTGTCAAATGCTTTTTCTCCATCAATTGAGAGGATCATGTGGTTCTTCTCTCTTCTTAATGTGTTTTACCACATAGACTGATTTGTAAGTGCTGAATCACCCTTGCATCCCCAGATGAATCCCACCTGGTCATGGTGGATAATCTTTTTAATGTACTATTGGATCCTATTGTCTAAGATCTTGTTGAGAATTTTGGCATCCATATTCCTCAGGGACATTGGTTTCATATTCTCCTTTTTGTTGGGGTCTTTGCCTGGTTCAGGGATCAAGGTAATGGTGGCTTCATAGAAAGAGTCTGGAACCTTTCCTTCTGTTTCTGTTTTTTGAAACTGCTTCAGCAGAATAGGTATTATTTCTTCTTCGAATGTTTGGTAGAATCCCCCAGGGAATCCATCAGGTCCTGGACTTCTGGTTTTTTTGGAGGTTTTGATCATTGCTTCAGTCTCGTTACTGGTTATTGGTCTATTCAGGTTGTCAATTTCATCCTGTTTTAGTCTTGGAAGTTCACAGGTTTCCAGGAATGCATCTGTTTCTTCTAGTTTACTCAACTTACTGGCATATAGCTGCTAATAATAATTTCTGATTATTGTTTCTATTTCCTTGCTGTTAGCCATGATCTCTCCTCTTTCATTCATAATTTTATTAATTTGGGTCCTTTCTCTTTTCTTTTGGATAAGTCTGGCCAGTGGTTTATCGATCTTATTAATTCTTCCAAAGAACCAGCTGTGTTCTACTGTATTTCTGGTTTCTAATTCATTGATCTCTGCTCTAATTGTAATTATTTCCCTTCTTGTGCGTGGGTTAGGCTTTATTTGTTGTTGATTCTCCAGTTCTTTAAGGTATAAAGAGAGTTTGTGTATTCATGATTTTTCTATTTTTTTGAGTGAGGCTTGAATGCTATGTATTTTCCCCTTAGGGCTGCCTTTGCCATTTCCCATAGGTTTTGGGCCAATGTTTTTTCATTCTCACTGTTTTTCATGAATTAAGTTCTTATTTGATTTCCTGGTTGACCCAAAAATTCTTGAACAGGATAGATTTTAGCTTCCAAGTGGTAGAATTTCTTCCAAATCTTTTCTTGTGATTGAGTTCCAGTTTCAAAGCACCAGTGATCTGAGAATATGCAGGGAATAATTTCAATCTTTTGATATCAGTTGAGATTTGACTTGTGACCCAGTATGTGGTTTATTCTGGAGAAAGTTTCATGTGTACTTGAGAAGAATGAGCATTCTGTTGTTTTACAGTGGAATGTTCTGCATATATCTATGAGGTCCACCTGGTACAGTGTGTCATTCAAAGCTCTTATTTATTTGTTGATTTTCTGCTTAGATATCTGTCTACTGCTGAGAGTGGAGTGTTAAGGTTTCCTACAAGTAATGTATTATTATCAATATGTCTCTTTATTTTGGTTAACAGTTGGATTATGTAGTTGGCTGTTCCCATGTTGGGAGCATAGATATTTACAATTGTTAGATCTTCTTGTTGGATAGACTCTTCAATCTTTAGCTTAAAATCTAATTTATCTGATAGGAGACTTGCTACCCCAGTTTTCTTTTGCAGTCTGTTGGCATGAAAGATGGTTATCTCTTCACTTTCAGTCTGGATGTATCTTTAGGTCCAAAAGGAGTCTCTTGTAGACAGCATATGAATGAGTCCTTTTTATCCAATCTGCAACCCTGTGCCGTTTTATGGGAGCATTTAGGCTGTTTGTGTTGACAGTGATTATTTAAATATATGATTTTATTGTCATCATGTTGTCTGTGAGGTCCTTGTTTCTATAGATTATCTCTAAATTTCTGTTCTATATCATCTTTGGGGTATTTCTCCTTTTATAGAATGCCCCTCCCTTAATATTTCCTGAAGGGCCAGCTTAGTGATCACATATTCTTTCAGTTTTTGCTGGTCTTGGAAGCTCTTTATCTCTCCATCCATTCTAAATGACAACCTCGCCAGAGAAAGTATTCTTTGCTGCATGTTCTTCTCATTTAGTACCCTGATTATGTCTTGCCAGCCCTTTCTGGCTTGCCATGTCTCTGTGAACAGGTCTGCCGTTACTCTGATGTTCCTCCCTCTGTACGTAAGGCCTCTCTTCCCCCTAACTGTCCTTAAGATGTTTTCCTTGGTTTTAGGATTTGCAAGTTTTACTATTACATGCCCAGGGATTGGTTTATTCTCCTTGATCTTGGGAGGCGTTCTGCCTCTAGGACATGAATGCTTGTTTCATACCCCACATTAGGGAAGTTGTCAGCTAGAATTTGCTCAAATATATCTTCTAGTCCTCTCTCTCTCTCTTCACCCTCTCAGGGATCCCAATAATTCTGACATTGGAAAGTTTCATGGCATCATTTATTTCTCTGTTTTCACGGATTCTAAGTTGTTTGTTCCAGGCCCTGCTTGTTTCTTCTTTTCTATCAGTTTGTCTTCTAGATCACTAATTCATTCTTCTGCCTTGTTTACCCCAGCTGTTAGAGTGTCTAGATTAGATTGGATCTCATTGATATCATTTTAAAATTCTACCAGATTAGCTCTCACCCTTGCCCTTAAGAGAATCTATGTTGCCATTAATGTTTTTCTCCTATCTAGCTATTGCTTGCATAACTGTTACCTTGAAGTCTATTTCCAACATTTTGCTTATATCCATACCCATTAGTTCTGTGGCAGAGGTCACAGTGTCTAAATTTTTCCTGTGTTGGGTATTCCTCCTCTTAGTCATTCTGTTGTGGGGTGGCTGAGGGAATGTACAGAGCCCACATTATTGACCACAGCCAAAGCAAGATGCATCTATTTTATAGGGACCTAAGGGTTGTTGGCCTCTTGATCTTTCTGCCTGTCTTCTGGGGGAGGGGTCTGCTGTCCTGTTACTCAGGCAATTCTGTTTGGGCAGAGTTGCCCTGCCCCCTTTGGGGAGTTGGTATCAGTGAAAACTGGTTTTGGGGGGGCTTTTATTCTCTGGGGTCTTTCCCTGGTGGTTTTCTGCATGTCTTCCAAGAGTCAGAGAAGAAGTGACAGTAACCAAACTTTTGTCTCAGAACGGAGATTGCAGTCTATTCTCCAGTGAGTCCTCTAGGACACACTGCCTCTGTTTTTGTCTGTGCTACTAAAAACTAGTGTCCTTGGCTGTGTGACCCACAGCAGCATTCCCAGCCTCGCTTCCAGGTACAGGCATTTCTCTGTGCTACTAAAACCTCCATCTGCCTCCATTTTGCACAGGTGCCCCTGCAGCTCCATGTTTCAGTCTTGTGGGCTGCCCTAAAGTCCTTTTCCTGCCACTACCAGTCTGCAAGTCTGTGCCCAGTCCCAGTGTGGGAGGCTTTTGCACTCTGGTGGTTCAGGCTCCTGGAAGCTACCTCCTCCTTCTGTTTATCTTCCAATATCTGCCTGCAGAATCATGGCTCCCTGCTTCATACCTTGAAACCAACTGTTAGAGATATTCTTTTGGTATAGATCTGGATATATCTTCTTATATCTCAGGCTGATTTCATGGGTGTTCAGAGTGGTCTGGTAGATATCCAGCTCAATTCAGGGGGCAGGTTGAAATAGGGTCCCCTACTCCTCTGCCATCTTGCCCCGCCATTATTTTTATTCTTTATTTTGATGATATGGTTGTCCCAAATGGGCCATAGGGGTCCCTTTGATCTGCCCCATTTTCTTTTCACCTGTCTACCTCTCCTTTTCTGAATACTTCCTTACTTTCTAGCAAAAGATACCTTAGATACTTTCCCTACCCAATACCAATCTTGTATTTGCCTGCCTAAATCAACTTTTCCTCCAAGGAAGCCTAGTTTCTATTATTGAGAATGAAATCGAGAATCCATTTAAGTGATATTTGTCATTGCAATGAGGTGTCCCTGCTTCTAGGCCCTTTCAGAGGACAGGACCAAGAAGTACAAGAATACACATCATTAATTCATATTAATTAAATCTACTTCCAATCCAACAAGACTTATCTTCTCCTTCTTCCAGTATTTGTGTCTCCATTTTCCATTACCAGGTAAAATTTTGGCTGAACAACCTAAATATATTTAATCACATACTCAGTCATACAATACACAAAAAAACCCTCAAAAACTGCTATACTCACACCACTGCAAAAAAAAAAATCAAGTAGGCATGAGGATAATTATTATATAAAGTATTTTTATATTTCACTGAAGTGTATCTAGTAAAAACAGTGCTAAGAATTACTAGAAATTTATTTTATGGTTATGGTAGTTATTTCATATAAAGTTAGGCTCATTTGTTTTTCAATTTTTTCTCACTCATCCTTGTTGGCTTTAATTTTATTGTGGGGCACCAAGTATTCCCAAACCAAAACCATACAAAGGGTATTCTCAGAAAGCATCCTCCTCCTACCACATCCTCAATACTGTGCTCCACCCTCTGGAGATTACATTTATTGCTTATCTTCCCTTTGCTTTTTCAAGGCCCAGCAGCAGACTGACTCTGGCTTCACATATCTCTCACATTATCTGTTTCTGACCTGCAGATCCTCTTCAAAATGGCTCACCCGATTAGGTTATGCTTATTCTGGAAAAACTCCCCTGTGATTATTTTACAATTAACCAATTAGAGACCTTAATGACATCTGCGAACCCCATTTCCTATTGCCATATAATGAAGAGAATGATATTCCATCATATCTAAAGGTCCAAAACAGAAGCAAAGAGAGGAAATTATACAGGTGTAACCCCAAGGGACATAATCCTGGGGGCAAACTTAGAATTTTGCCTAGCAAAATTACCCAGTCTGAGGTTCCAATTTATATGGAATAACTGCTTGGAGGTTTCAAGAAAGTGCTGGGAAAGAAGAAAAAGACTTACTCCACCCACACCCTCTACCATTGTCCCAACCCCTTGCCTCCTATGTCCCCTCAGTGTATCCTGTATTCCCCTATCCTATCCTTTAACCTACCTGGACCCTCTTCTTGAGGCCTGTGCACATCCTCGATCACCAATACCTGTCCCAAAGCCCTGTCCTTCCTCTGCTCAAGTTGCTTCCAGTAGTGTGGCCTCTCTATGATCTTGAGTCCACCTCCACATACCTCCTTCTGCATCCTCATTAAGTAACTTGTCTCCCTATTCCTTTCTCTCCTTTCTGCTTTTGTCAGTCCCTAAGGTTACCAAATGCTCCCTTCAATGTATCCCTGCTCCAACTACCTGGTGCCTCAGATGACAGCCATATACTTGCCTCCTCCCCCACTTGCACTCACTTCACCCTCTGTCCCATTTTTTTCATACTCCAATGGGGCCCTGGTCTCCTGGCTTTCCATCCCCCCCACCTTTTCCTCTCACCGGTTTAGACAGGAATGACTGTGGCTGTGCAAATAAGAAAATGTGGACAGGTTGGACATTTTAAAAAGAGGAGTATTATTTTAACATTGGACTTTATTTACAAACCAAATGCTTATTCTTCCATGTTTGTATTAATTTCTACCATAGATTTATATGTTTTAATACTGATATAATATTTAAATCACATTATTTTATATTATGGCCTTCTACTTTATTTAGGTTATTCTGTGATTGACTCAAGTCTCTGTAATTATGGTTAAAGGTGCATAAAAATATAAGCTGAACAACATTATCAGACTTTTGAGGAACAACCTGAACTGATTTCAAGTACTAATCTATTGAAATAATTTAATGTTTTAGCAATTGTTACAAATTCTTCACTATTCTTGGATCACAGCACAAATCTACAAATCTCTATTTTCATTTTACATTATTTATAATAGGTCATTTGGCAAAGTCCTGAAGACTCTGAAGTGTGAATTTCAGGAGTCTCAACAGAGTTTGTAACCTTTGCTGTAGGGTCTGCTCATCATCTTTAAAGGGTAAATTATAAATGATGGCACTCTATGAAAGCATGGGACTGTACACATACAATTTCTCCCTATGTGAGCCCTTCGGTGTCTATTAGAGCATAGGGGTCCCTTTGGTCCCTTTATTCCTTACATTTATAATGCGAGTTATTTCATGGAACTAAGGTTAGAGACTGATGAAGGCTTTTCCATTCTATGTGATTATTTTAAAAAGAGTAGGATATTTACCCAGCATTCTGGACCCATTCATTTCATATACAGGGCTCCTCTCTGGTGTAAAGTTTCTCACACTTTTTAAAGCTGGAATTTTGACTAAAAAATTCCTATGGTTTTTCTTCAGTGTGACTTCTTTTATGTTGACTACAGGAGGATGATAGAAACCTTTTCCATGTTTATCACAGATGTAGGATTTCTCTCCTTTGTGACTTCTTTTGTGTGAATGGAAGCTAGCATTTTGGCTGAAGCATTTCCCACATTCATTGCATTTACAGGGCTTCTCTCTGGCATGTGTTCTTTGGTGCATATACAAGCTGAGTGTTCTGATGGAATCCCTTCCCACATTTATTACATTTATAGGGTTTCTCTGCTGTGTGACTTCTTTGGTATGAATTTAAGCTAGTGCTTTGCCTGAAGTGTTTCCCACATTCATTACATTTATACGGTTTCTCTCCAGTGTGAGTTCTCTGGTGTATATAAAGCTGAGTGCTCCAAAGGAATCCTTTCCCACGGTCCTTACCTTTATAAGGTTTCTCTCTTGTGTGCAATCTT
The DNA here is from genome assembly GCA_003697995.1 of Taxidea taxus jeffersonii. Classification (NCBI taxonomy): domain Eukaryota; kingdom Metazoa; phylum Chordata; class Mammalia; order Carnivora; family Mustelidae; genus Taxidea; species Taxidea taxus. The sequence continues at coordinate 195,316 of ML093222.1, forward strand.
TGGTATGAGTAAAAAATAGCTCTCTGGATGAAGCATTTCCCACATTCACATTTGTAGGTTTTTTCTCCAGTGTGTGTCCTTTTGTGTATAGAAAGCTTAGTGCTCTGGCAGAACTCCTTCCCACATTCCTTACTTTTATAGGGCTTCCCCCATGTGAGTTAGCATATGTTGAATCACTGTGGATCTGTAAGTGAAAACCTCCCCATATTCATTATATTCACATCCTTTTTCATGTGAGATCTCAGCTGTTTGAAGGAGATGAAGAGACTGTTAAAGAATTTTGCATATACATTAATTCATTTCTCTACACGACTCGTACTTAGATCATGCAGTGAACATCTCCGGTTAACATCTTCCTTGTTATTTACACATGCCGTGCATGTGATTTTCTACAACACAAAGAGATTTCCTTTTTCATAACATCTCAACTGCAGAACTACCTGATTTACTTGAAAGATTTCAATAGTTTCAAATACTAGATGCATGAGCCATGTTTATGTAGCTGTCCTTTTATAAGAATGCAGGTGATGATTTTGAGCAACATCTCAATTTTCTCTCTAAATTCAAACCACCCAAAGCTTTCTGCTAAGACAACATTTATGCCCAGTTGAAATCACAGTCCTGTGCTGTGTTCTAAAATTTGTTGGCTCACATGTTTTTACTGTTGAGGAAGGGTTCACCCTTGAAACTTACCATTGACATGCAGTTAGATGGGTCCTTTCTGCAGATGTCTTCTTGTCTCTTAAGGCCACTTTTCCTGTCTAAAATAATGTAAACAAAATGAACTGCTAGTGTGCACGAGACGATGAAAACATTCAAAGCCTGTGTATGTTTCAAATACTGATCTTTACACAGGGGAAAATGTGAGAAGAAGGAATATATCAGTGAGTTGAAGTGTATTTCAGGAAAGTGAAAATTATGACGTGTTTTCAGGATTGAAATAAGATGGCTGCTGTGGACATTCCCCTGGTCCTGCCCTCCCCATATCAGGATCTTCCTGGTGCTATGCACACAAAACCTGGAGCTCACCTGGATTCAGGCCCTGGAGAAATCCTTTTCCCTCCCTCCACAGCTCCACTCCTTGTTCCAACTGGGAAATCACATCTGATTTGCAGAGATGATATCCTGTTTGCAGGAGTAAAAGGTATATTGATTTTGGATTCTGTGCAGAGAAACATGAATAATCTTTCATTTCAAGGCATAATACCAAGAAAGAACAAGGTGAATAGTGGAGAAGAGCCCAGGAAAGAGCACCTTGAACACTGAAAATACAGTGTTCTCCCCAGAGCAGAAAGAACATCCTGACACTATGCCAATACAGGAGATTTTCTTGTTGTTGATGTGCAGGACCAAGGTCAAAGATAGAGTGAACAATCTTTAATGTTTTCAACAGAGAAGAAATTATGTTCCCACAGTAGGGTGATACTAATTTTTTAAAATACTAAGTACACACACACAAAAAACCAAAACCAAAAAAAATATTAAGTACACAGAAACTGCACCAGAACACTTAATTAATTTCTCTTTGGAAATAGATAATAGTTATAATTTTCACAAATAGATATTTAATTACTGGTTGAGTATAGAGAGCAGAGTAGTTATTTAGTAATATTTAGCACTTTCATTCATATAAAATATTCACTGAATTCCCAGCACAGTTCTGGGCAGGGGAGGTATAGAAGCAAGAAAGACATGAAAGAGGGGTCAGGAAAACTATATATTCTTTTGGGTGACAAAATATGTGTAAGTAAGTAAGTAAATACATAAATTGAATTCAAGTAGTTTTAAGAACCATGAAAGAATTTGAATGAGGGATGAGAGGAGAGGGGGAATATGTGAAAGCTGAGTACTTGCTGAATAAATAAATTAATTTTGACAGACTCACCAATAGAGACCAGATGACTGATGTTCTCCAGCATCACATCTCTGTACAGCTTTCTCTGGGATGTGTCCAGCAAGGCCCACTCTTCTTGGGTGAAATCTATAGCTATATCCTTCAAGGTCACTAATTCCTAAAACATCACAGACATTTTGATGCAGCCAGGCTCCTCCCTACCAAGAGTCATGGGAGTATACTGGACATGACGGTGCTGAGGATGGCTTGCTGTATACACAGGAAGCTTAAATCCCATCTGGGCTCCCAGTCAAATGTTTCTCTATGCTGCCTTGCCAGATGTCTTTCACACAGACTCACAGAAATAAACACACTTTGTAAACATACTTTCATTATAAATGATTATCTCATGAGCTGTGGTAGAAATACCCAGGACACAAGCACTGCCCAACTTCCTGCAGGACTGAATGGGGCCCCTACACAGCTCGGATAAGCAAGTATGGCTTTGCCCATCTCTACACAACACACACATTCATGATAAGACTTAAGACATACAGTCCAGAAGCAAAACCCCAGGGGCCCTAAGTACATAAGGAATGTCCTAGCCTGCCCCTCCATTTCAATTTTCTTGGGTACCTCTGAGCGTTGCTTATCACTATCCCTCCTATAGCACCAGCCTCTCAATTGAACCTGATCTTTTCAGTCCTGCAAAATATGCTACAGGACCCTAGGTTTTATCCCATTATAATTCTTCTCAATGCACAGCTCATGTTAGGAAAGTAATACTTATCAGATATTTCTTTGTTTTCAAATTTGAACAAAGTTTTAATTACAAAGAGGGAAATTGGGAATAGGAGTGGTAAGGAGAATTTTTCTTTAAGTTAAAATTAAAATGCTCAAGCATATTGTATAAAAACTTTAGTAAGTTTAAAACTGGGAAAAATAAAGAAATTATTCCTTACTGGTCTCTTGCTCCTACCCCCAGTCTCAATGCTGCTCTGCAGCATCTGAAATACTGGATGGACTGAACTCACTTGAAGGAACCTCTACCTCACTACGGGACTGTAAGCTTCTGCTTGTTCCCATTTCTATTACCTGTGCTCACCACAGGCCTAAGCCACTGCAGACACTAACCTGGTTAATGAGTGAGCCACTTAGCTGGGGCCATGGAATGGATTAGAAGAAATAACTATTCTGCAAGGATGCCCTTAAGGGGATGGGGGATGGAACAGAGTAATACTGGATATCAGATTATTTCTTGATCAAACCCTGACCTCCCACAACCCTCCCTGAGTCCTGGTGAAATGTGACTGACACTAATATTTCATGGGGACACAAAGAAGATCCAGGCCATGAAGGTAAGTCTGCTCCTGATCTAGAAAAACAGGTATCCATGAGAAAGAGCAAGTCCTACTCACCTGTGCTTGCATTGTCTAGAACTCAGTTGCCCCTTTCTTCCGTGTATTCTCACCAAGAGACAGTCCAATAACTAAGAAGACAAGGCTGAGGAAAGAGAAAGAACCCATGAGACTTGTCTTTTCCAATATTCCTAGATATGCCTATCTTGAATCTGCAAATCTTCAATGGTAGTGACTCCCTGCCATAGTCCAACTCACATGTACTGGCAGAGTAAACAAGGACAAACAGGGAGGGGTCTCCCCTCCCCCAGGATCAACAATAAGAAGTTTTTGGCTATTATGCTCATAAAGAAGATATTAATGTCCCTATTAAAGAGATAGCAAAAGCACAGAGGTGTCATTTAATTAGATCTGGTATTCAGAGTTCCTACTTATTTACATCCCTGGCACCAAAATCTTAAGAGAACCTTGACTCCTGTCACATGGATATTCTTGTAACAATAACTCAGGACACCATTTTGGAATTTCATATTTTATCACTCTTGGGTGAAGTATGCTAGCATTGTTTTCCAACACCCATCTCAGTTCATGAATGCCCCATGCTCTCCCTCAAGAAACACCTGCCCTCAGTCACACTGGCTCCTCCATATGTGGCATTCAGGCAGTGTTACTGCCTCAACCCAAGTGTATACCTCATGGCCAAGCAACTATGGAATCTCTTTAAAGTTGGGCTGGAACATTTTGAAGACCAAACCCTTGCTCAAATGTTCAGTGGCTTTCATCATGTAAGTCTAGTACATGCAATCCCTTGCACAAGAAAGGAGTACATATGTCATAATGCTATACATTAAGTATTGCTACACAATCCCCACAGAGCAGAAAGGCTCATGAAATATAGAGCAAAGAAGTTGTTTTTAAGGTAATTTATTGATTTCTTGGAGTATGGAGTTCTAGTTATTTTAATCAACAAGATTATATCTGCATTTCATATTTTAAGCATATAAAAGAATTTATCTCTACAGTACTATCTCAGTGTTTATAAATAAATATACTGCAATATACACTGATAATGTGTCCAGAACAGGATATGATTAAAACTCACTAATTTTGAGGACCTGGAAAGAGGGAAAAAAACTACTGATATTAATTGAGACTCTGTGAGTGGATTTACATACATGTGGACATACACACTGCACTTTAAACTGAATAATAATCCTGCCTTTGTGGATTACTTACACATTTGAGTGATGTTAACTAGGTTCAGACAACTATAAGACAAAACTACATGGCTAAAAATTGACAGCTAGAATTTGAAATTAGCTCTGCCTGTCTGTAAATGTCAAATAACTAACCAATTTCATCTTAAAGGACATTAGACATCAGAACCAGTTTTACCTGCATATATCTCCAGTCAGATCCATGATCAGAGACTCCTCCCTCAAAATCTCCTCCTTTCAGCCTGTTCACACAATTTCTCCCCATGTTCAGGATCTCCAGCTACATGGGAACCTACAGTTCAGTGACCCCAATTTCCCAATTCAGCCCCTACATCTAATTCTATTGATCAGTATAACATACACTTAACTCATTCCAAAGCATACACACCCAGACCAAAAATTCTGATGCCCCTTAGTCCTTTCTAATTTCTGCTAGTCAAAACTCCAAAACTAGACAATGCCAATATCTCATTTTCCCATTGGCTGCATCTGTCACAGCTCAGAATGAAGTATTGAACTGGTCTAATTACAGAGTCACAAATCTCCCAAAAGCTTTTGCTAAATATCTGGCATCTCACTATGACTTAACAATCACTCTGCTATGCTTAATTAATATGTTACTATTTCCTGTGCCTTTCTAATTTTCTAATCTCACAAATTCTAACCTTTTCCCTTAGTTTTCTTTTTTTTAAAGATTTTATTTATTTATTCCCTTAGTTTTAAAAAATAGTTTCACTTTCTACTGCAGAGATGGACCTGATAATTTGAAGAAATATTTCAGGTCACTAGCAAGAAAACTGATTTCCAGTCCATCAGAGTATCTGCTCTTGTAAATACTGAAAAGTAATCTCTATTCCTAATTAAATCCTAAACTAAATCTGAAAAGTAATCCCTATTCTTAATTATATCCAACTTCTCCAATTGTATCTGTTTCTTTCCCTCTCCCTCAAATATTTTGTTACTGATTATAAACCAAACTGCTTTTTACCAATAACCCCTTCATCATTTCCCCATTCACCTCCTTAACCTCATTTAACCTCTCCATTCCTCTAAGAAAAACCGCCTCTAAGCCAATTTATATCTAGCTGTTGACACATGACCTTTTCCCTTCAAAATGAACCTGAAAAACAGTACACACTAGTTTCTTCACATTCCCTCACTTTGACTTAGAAAAATCACTTATAATTTCCAAGTTAATAAATCTTGTTAAGATCAGTTATTCCCCCATAATGAAATCCACTGAGATTCTCAGCCTTTTACTTGGAACCAAAGCAGTATTGGCACATTATCTCCATTTGGGAACTTTCTTTCTCCTAGGCTTTTCTGACAGTTCAGGTTCCTAACTGCCTTTCAAACTGTCTAGCCACTCCTTCCAGGAGTCCTCTGCAAGGTCCTCCTCAACTAAACAGTGTCTCAAGGTTCAGTTGTACCCCCTTTCTCCCCTGTTATAATAAACTACCTTGGAAATCTCAGTATACTCACTTGCCTCCATTTCTTCCACTGGTATCTCTAAGTCATAAAAATACACCTAGATTACATTTCTATGTTGTAATCTCCACCTTTGTATATTATAAGCACATAAAAGGAAATAGATTTCAAAACCAAGCCATTAACTCTTCCACAATAAAAAGTTCTTCTCTTCTAGTCTTTGAAGTCAGATAATGGTTCCACCAGATATCCAAGGATTAATCATGGACACTACTTTTCAGAACCACACAAGCACTGCTGTTATCTCTCCACTGAGCACTATTATCTTTCACTTCCACCCTCCTGATAGCTACATATAGATGGCACTTCATACTCATTAAGTGTCAGTCTGAGATTAAATGCTATTTTTTTAGAGATCCCTCCTCTGAACTACTAAGTTGTTCCTTCTCACCTCACTATCTTGAGAAGAACCTTACATTTTTCTTGAGATTACTTTTTAAATTTCTCACTAAGCATTTATATCTTTGCTCCTTTCTTATTGACAAGACTACCTGCAGAAAGACCACCTGCAGGATCTTAAGGCAAGGTTCTCTCAATGATTTATGAATTATGAATTAACAAATTTCACATCCCCATCACCTAATCTATCCTTAGATGTGGTATTATAAATGGCCCCCATCATATTAAATTAAATTAAATTAAAATAGTTAAAGTTCACTGGCAAAATAAAGGAGGCTGGATTTGACTGGAGAAATTTGTCTTCAGCACTCCCTGGAACCTAAGTAGATGGAAAACCTGTGAAACTTTGTAGTTATTGAGTGTGCCATCACCACAGTTCTGAGCTCAGAATTTCATTTACTTTAAGAATAGACATATATTTGTTTTTGGACTCACTTTGACATAGTTAATAACTTCATCAGATTTACAATGCAATAGACCCTATTTACATTGGATTCAGTCAAGATAAATATATACAAGGAATAACTAGTTAAACAAAAAAATTTCCCCTCTAATTAATTAAATAATTTAGATACAATTGTGAAAAACAAGAGTAATTCCCAAATCCTGTTGGGTGTTCTTTTTTTTTTTTTTAAGATTTTATTTATTTATTTGATAGAGATCTCAAGTAGGGGGAGAGGCAGGCAGAGAGAGAGGAAGGGAAGCAGGCTCCCCGCCGAGCAGAGAGCCCGATATGGGGCTTGATCCCAGGACCCTGGGATCCTGACCTGGGCTGAGGGCAGAGGCTTTAACCCACTGAGCTACCCAGATGCCCCTGTTGGATGTTCTAAAAGCATTCAAAGGCCTCAATACTTTGTGGGTATGGGCCTGTTCTGGAAAGCACTGCAGGGAATTTACAGCAAGTAAATTCAAGTGGGTTTAGCCTACCAAATATTCTCAGGCTGCAGTTTTCAATGTGGCAATTCTACATCTGAATAACTTATGCAAAGGAAGCAGAAACACTAACTCAAGAAGATATACGCACACTCATGTTCACTACGGCATTTAAAAAAAAGATTTTATTTATTCATTTGAGAGACACAAAGAGAGCACAAACGGGGAGAGGCAGAGGGAGAGGGAGAAGCAGACCCCCGCTGAGCTGGGAGCCCAAAATGGGGCTCAATCCCAGGATCTGGAGATTGTGACCTGAACCAAAGGCAGATGCTTAACCATCTGAGCCACCCCAGGCACCCCTATAGCATTATTTACACCAGCCAAACCATAGAGGCAAACTTAATGTCCATTGACAGATGCATGGATAAGAAAAATGTGGTATGTATACACACAATGGAATACTACTCAGCCATAAAAATAAGGAAATCTTGTCATCTGCGATGATGCAGATGAATCTTATGGACATTATACTAAGTGAAGGTAGTCAGACAAAGAAAAATGCTCTATGACTTCACTTTTACACAGAAGCCAGAAACAAAACAAAACACATACCCATATATACAGAGAACAGACTGGTGGTTGCTAGGGAGGGGTAGGGGAGAGCAAAACGGGTGAAGGTTACCAAAGGCACAAACTTCCATTTATAAAATAAATCAGGGGGATGAAATATACAGCATGGTGGCTATAGTTAACAATATTGTATCATATATTTGGAAGTTACTAAGAATACATCTTAAAAGTTCTTAAAAGTGCCTGGGTAGCTCGGCTGAATGCCCAACTCTAAATTTTGGCTCAAGTCATGATCTCAGGACTGTGAGATTGAGCCCAGCATTGTGCTCTGCACTGAGGAGATGGAGCCTGCTTAAGATATTCTCTCTCCCTCTGCCCCTCTCCACTAAAAAGTTCTCATTATAGAAAAAATTTGTAACTATGTAATTATTTTGCAATATAGACAAATATTAAATTATGTTGCACACCTGAAATTAATATATTGTTACTCTACTAAATTAAAAAAAAATCTGAGAGGAAGGCAAAAAATGAGCTCTGGTTTTGGCTCAACTCAAACTACTTCTTTGTCTTTGGTTAAACCCCTAAACTCAGAGTGAATCCTTGTTTTTCCCTTACTAGTCAGAACAAGCTATTTTTGCAAGCCTGAGAAGTCCCCTTTTCATCTCAAAAGCTATCCTGCAGACCTTTCTTAGCTGTCCCTGGCACCTGGGGGACAGTTCTTCCTTGTTCCCTGGGCTCAGCCTATCCATTCACTGTTGTGAGAAGCCTATCATTCACTAATTCAGGAAGCTGCTTTTGACTAATACCTTCCTAGGAGCATCACCCCACATGAGGCGAAACAAGGTAATATATACTTTTAAAAGGAAAGCAAAAATTTCTGTCTTTATAGAGCACCTTTGAGCCTTTAGCTGGTCCCTTGTTGCCCAATTTGAACTTATTTTTTTAAAAAAACTGAGATAGAAATACACCGGTGACATGTCCGAAATAAAAATGGGGCTAGGCATGAAAGAAGAAACGTTTCTTCTCATACTTATGTATATCACAGGTCCGCGTGGGAGCCAGGTGTGGAGAAGCCGGAGGCTAACGGCTTACATGGAAGCTGCCTGGCCCTAGGCCCTGGAGGGTGTGACAGGGGTCCCCATGGCTGGGGTGTGGTTCTGACTGCACCCCTCGTGGGACTTCTAGGACTGATCCTCTCTGCCCACATCCTCCCTGGCTGCCCTCTGAGACTTGCTCTGTGTCCAAGATGCAGGAGTGCCCTTCCTCCCTCCTCCCCGCACCCTGCTGTCCCGGGTTTGCTCTCACCTGGCCAGCTCAGAGCCCACCTCTGCTACCCACCAGGTGACTCCCCAAGGTCATGAAGCCCCAGTTTCTCAATTGAAAAGTGGGGCCCACGTCAAGAAGCAGAACACCCTGAGGGTTCCGTCATGTGCATGTTTTAATACAAAAGATGAGAAAGCCACACCATCTTGCATCTGTCCAAGGACATTCAGGTATGTCCTAAGGGCTATAAATCAAGAAATTTAAAAATATTAGGACCTCTTGGGCTCCTGGGTGGCTCAGTTGGTTAAGTGTAGGACTCCTGGTTTTGGCTCAGCTCCTGATGTTGGGGTCATGAGGTCCGGCTCTGCACTCAGCATGGAGTCTGCTTGTCCCTCTCGCCCCGCACCGCCACTCAAATAAAAATCTTAAAAATAATAAATCTTCTCAAAAAATTACTAAAAAAATTAGGACCTCTCAAGATAACTGAGGCACAATTAAGAAGTGATTTGAGCATAAGAATATGTTTTAATTACTTTTTTGAAGAGTAAAATTAAAAATTTAGACGTCTCAGGTATTTCTGCAATAAAGTAGAATAAATGATTCTGAAGAAATGGGTTTTCATTTGGAGCACAACTGTTCCTTCTGCAATCTGCATTCTCCTTCCCGGTCTCTCCACGAACGTTCTAGAAATTCGGAACTGTTCTAGATTGGAGAACTCCTGTCACCGGGCGGGCCTACACAAGTCCTCCTCTCAGGGACCTGACCTCTACAGTCACCCACGGCTGTCACCGCGTCACGAGACAACGTTCACTCTGCTAATACTTTGGTCTGAAGAGCAGACGCGCTGAGGGGCATCATTTTTAACAGACAGAGACAGGACAACTGCCTTAAAAGCCCGGGGAGTGAAATTGAACACATTCTGATTTGGATGTAGACGAAATACGGCTGTGAGCTGTAGCGCACCCACCTTTCTACTTCTCGGCACGTCCCGGGCCGCTTTCCCTTTCTGGGACAAACCACCCACCGCCACGAAGACCAGCGGGCGCCACAGCGGCGCGCGCACGGCCCCTTCCGCCCGCGGCCGGATGTGTCCTCCCCGGGCCCTTCCCGCGCCCCCGTTCGCCTCAGCACCCCGGCATTTCGGTCCATCCCTGCCTCACCACCCACGCGGTTCTCTCACACCGAGGCTGCAATGGGCCCCCCCCCCCAAAAAAAACCACTCCCCAATCCGTGAAAATGACCGCCGCAGGCCGCACTGTCGCGCCGAAGCCCCTCCGTGAGCGGGCACGCGGGTAAAACACGTCCTGCTAAACCACCACACGGGAAAGGGCAAGGCACGCGGGGCAGGGCGGGGAACGGGTTCCTTCCTCACCGTTTATGAAAAACCATCCCGCAGCAGCTGGGGGAAGCCCCCTCCCAGCAGTCCGGGCCGCATAGGGCTGTCACTCACCGAAGACGCGGGCCCTCGTCGTCCGCACCGTCGCCGCCTCCGTGTGTCACGAGGGAACGTCGCTCCCGCTCTCGTGCAGACTCGCGTCGAGGGCAAGGGGCGAGATGCGCATGCGTTCCACGCGGGCCTGAGGAGCAGCGTCAGAAAAGACGGGTCGGCGCGCCCCCTGCCGGCTTCTAGGGTGCAGAGCAGGAAGCTCCCAGCTCCTTGGGTCCTGCCCGGATGAGACCCTGCAGGTGCCCTCACAAGTGGAGTGGGAGGCGAGAGCCGAGTGAGGAGACGGCTAGGATGGTCCATGTGTGGTAGGTCATAGATGGCAGTACTGGTATGAACTATTAAGCTATGTTTCCCTTAATATGAGGACTATTCCTCCCCGAAATGCATCTCTGTCTGTGGGTATTGATGAGCAGGTGGGTAGACACTATGCACGTGTATGTACACAGGTTAGGATACACATAGATTTCTTCACGCTGTCAGCGGAGAGGTCAAGAAACAAGCCTCCCCTGCAGCAGTGAGTACACTCACATCTACGGGGGTGTTTCATCATGTTCATCAATAAAAAAGGAACCATGCTCCCCCTAGACACACACAACTCCCTCGTCCATCCCTGACCTATTCTCTCAACCTAGGCTGTTCAACCAGCGCTGGGGGTGAATAAGAGCAGGAATCTGATTCCAGGGGATCGTTGTCAACTTTGTCAAACTCTCTGAGGACTGTGAGCCGCGTGGGATCCCCTCTCCCGAAGAAACCCAAGCCAAAGTCCTAGATCTGGCATCCCAAACCTCCCTTCTCTCTTCAGGCTCTTTACACACTTGTGTATTCGCAGGAGAGATAACAGAAGTTTTCTTTCCCTCATCCAGCGCATGGCCTTCTAAAAAAAAATTTACTCATTAACCATGTCTTTGGATGCAATGGGTTTAGGATGGTGGTGACTTCAAGTGCTAGAGATGAGTGAGGGCAATATTATAGTCCAGTAGGGAAGATGTTTCAGCACGTGAGTATAATTAATCCATTGTTACAAGACCTGGTATGAGCATTGCTCAGTGTTGAGAGGAACAGGAGAAAGGTTTAGAAGGAAGGAAGAATCATTTTGTTTTTCTCAATTTTAAACCCCATACAGTTATTAGAATTTTCACTTGGGTAAGATAATAAATATAAATCATTATAATGCCTGACCCATTAAATATTAAAATGTTATTCACCATCTCTTCTGGCAGCTAAAATCTAAGTAGCTATGTTTGTTATGCATCATATTTAATTAGTAATTAGAAATTAAACAAAAGCATATATATTGATTTCAACAAGTATATATAATATTTTTAATGTCCAGTTAGAAGCATATAGTACCATCATTAGTTTTTGATGTAGTGTTCAATGATTCATTAGTTTTGCATAACACCAAGTGCTCATGATCATATGTGTGTTCCTTAATACTCACCTCCTGGTTACTCCATCCCCCCACCCCCCTCCCTTCTGTAACCTTCAGTTTGTTCCCCACAGTGCAGAGTCTCTCATGGTTTGTCTCCCCCTCTGATTTCTTCCTGTTCAGTTTTCTCTCCCTTCCCCTGCGGTCCCCCACACTATTCCTTATGTTCCACATATGAGTAAAACCATATGACAATTGTTCTTCTCTGTTGACTTATTTCACTCAGTATAATTCACTCCAGTTCCATCCATAAAGTATATATCATCTTTTGCAAAAAGGAAAAAGCTAGCATCTTGATGTGAATATTCTAAAAGTCAACAGCTCTGACTCAGATGATGCCTTGTTGACTGTAATTATACCTAGTCTACTCCTAGGGTTCACTCTTTTTTAAAATTTAAATTCAATTAGCCAACATATATACATCATTAGTTTTAGATGTAGAGTTCAATAATTCATCAGTTGCATGTAACACCCAATGCTCAGCACATCACATGTTCTCTTTAATGCCCATCACCCATAACCCTAACTCTAACCCTAACCCCACCCACCTCTCCTCCAGTACCCCTCAATTTTTTTCCCTATAGTTAAGAGTATCTCATGGTTTTTCCTCCCCTGATGCCATTCTAACAATATTTTTTCAATTATTTTAGGCATGGGAAGTTCCCATTAAAATAAAGAAATGACATTAACACAACATATCAGCAAGAAGGGTAGAGCCCTGACTGTGCCAATGGTAAGTTTCATGGATATCAACCCTAGTCATCCAAACTAATGATCTAAATACAATGAGATAAGTTGATAATTGAACATAATTGCCTGAATGTAATTAAGTTAGGATTAAATTCTTTGTGGGCAAAAAGTTTTGGATAGTTTTAAATCAGTGAAGAAATTAACATGAGCTCAAATCAATAACCTGAGATCTAAAAAAAAGAGAGAGAGAGAGAGCAGGGGATGGGGGAGTACCAGTTGCATAAACATGGCTTATTACCTAGTCTTTGAAACATACTAAAATTTTCAAAATTAATCTGATAACTCTGAGGTTGGAATACTACAAAAGAGAAAATATTGATGCCTGTGGGGATTAACAACATATGTATGCAACTGCAGAATATTACTAACTGCTACTCTAGAATTTATATGTACAGAAATAAATGTATGGATATAATTGGGCAAACCATTAACAACCTTTCATCTTTTTCCCCAAAGCATAAAGCTCACTTTCCAGAAGATCCTATTGAAAGTGCTGACTTGGGTGAATGCATTTACTTAGATCTGCATTGATTCAACATTTTTTTTTAATGTTTATTTATTTTTTAAATTTCTTTTCAGAGTTCCAGAATTCATTGTTTATGCACCACACCCAGTGCTCCATGCAATATGTGCCCCCACTATACCCACCACTAGGCTCACCCAGCCTCCCACTCCTCTCCCCTGCAAAACCCTCAGTTTGTTTCTCAGAGTCCACAGTCTCTCATGGTTCCTCTCCCCCTCCAATTTCCCCCAACTCTCTTCCCGACTCTCCATCTCCCCATGTCCTCTGTGTTATTCCTTATGCTCCACAAGTAAGTGAAACTATATGATAATTGACTCTCTCTGCTTGACTTACTTCACTCAGCATAATTTCCTCCAGTCCGGTCCATGTTGAGACTCAACATTTGTTAATTCACCTCAGGAAGAAACATTATTTCAGCAAACAGTGTAGAAAATCACTTAGTGAACAATCATCCCTTATTCAGCATAACATAATTTACTACAGGTAAATTACATAAATGTCATCTATGTGGAAAAGGCTTTAGTAATTTCTATAGCCTTAGATGACACAAGATGACTCAGACTGAAAAGAAGCCATTTGAATGCCATCTGTGTGGGAATGGCTTTCTGCAAAGCTCTGCCCTTAGAAACCACAATCAAGCACCCAATGGAGAGAAACCATATAAATGCTATCTGAGTGGGAAAGTCTTCAGTCAGAATTCTTACCTTAGACAATAAGAGAAAATTCACATAAGAAAGAAACTGTATGAATGCCATCTATGTAAGAAGACTTTTATTCACAGTTTCTACCTTAGAAAATATGAGAGAATTCATTCTGGAGAGAAATGCTATGAATGTCATCAATGTAAGAAAACTTTTAGTCAGAGCTCTGACCTTAGCCAATATAAGTGGGCCCACACTAGAGAGAAACCACATGTATGTCTCTTATGTGGGAAAGCTGTTAGTTGATGTGCTGAACTTAGACAACATAACAAAACACACACAGGAGAGAAACCACATGTATGTCATCAGTATGGGAAAATCTTCGGTCAATATTTTGATCTTAGATGACATGAGAGAACACACACCAGAGAACAACCATGTGAATGTTGGCTATGTGGGAAATTCTCCAGTCGATATTCTTCCTTTAGATGATATGAGGGAACCCAACATTGGAGAGGAAATCATGAGTGCCTTCAGTAAGTATTCTGACCTGAGATGACATGGTATTATAGATGCAATGAATGTGGAAGAAATATCAGTAAGAGCTTTAACATTCAAAGTCACCAAAGGATGCACATGTTGAAGAAACAGCCAGTAATCAGCATGGGAGACCCTTCCGTCCTCATACTCCTCCTGCATAAAGATAAGCATTTACATATGGAAGCGAATCCATACGTATGCCGTCTATGTGGCAAAGCTTTCAGTCATGGTCTGATCTCAGATGACATGGCAGAGCTCATATCAAAAATATAATACAGATGTTTTCAGCAGCAGCTCTCAACTTAAAGACACTATAGCACTTGTGCAGAGGATAACTCTTAGTTCTTTATGAAAAATGTGGCATAAAATATAGGAGCATGAAATTATCTGGCAATATATAAAAATGTATTTATAAATATATAAATATATTTATATAATAATATATAATACATATAAATATAAAAATTTTTAAGAAGTTAAACTTTTACTATATTTCAACACTTGCAAATATTTGAACAATAAAACCTGTTGCTAAAGAAGCTAAATGTTGGCATTCTAGTTTTCTCTATGTAGATTCAATTCTGTACTACTCAGCATGTGGGTTAGACTCAGCAAGACTCTGTGAGTCCCCCTTTCTCCAAGTCCCTTCCACACAGCTCAGCTCCACTCATTCCAACTTCCCACCAACACCGTCTGTCTCCCTTCATCCTGTGGTAGTGGCACAATTGTGGTCTTCAGCCCCATTTACCAGGTTTCTCAGAGGTCATGACCCTGGTGAGGCAAGATCACAGAGGCCCTATCACAGATATCTAGCTAAAATTTTTGGTGCCCCTTCAGCTTATGTCTCTGTTATTGGAAGCAACGTGGTGCCAGAGAGAGAGGCAGCTCTGCCCCCCCAGCCCCCAGAAAGCTGCTTGGATTTTGTCCCCAAATGCCTAATTTGAGCTAAGTAGGAGCAAGAGTTAATCCTGTGACCACAGTCTTTATCTTATTAAGGCAATTCCTGACTTAATTCCTATCTTATTAAGGCAATTCAGTCACCTTAGACAGCACCATAGCTGTTTGTCACCCCACCAAACAGACCAGAAAATAGGGCTCCAGCAAGATAAAATCCCTATATCTATTAGCTACCACATAAGCTGGTTCGTTCTCTCTTTCTTTCTTTCTTTCTTTCCTTTCCTCCTTCTTTTTTTTTTTTTTTTGTAATAATTAGTGCAGGGTACTTTTTCACTGAGCAAAATAAACATTCTCACAGAGGGGATTTCCTTGCTTTGGTCCCAAGTCTTAGAAATGTTGTCCCTTAACCAACAGCATTATTGAACCTAAACATCAGGGGGAAATACTCCAAGGAGATCTGCTGGGCTGACCTGTGTTCTCACCAAACTAGCACAATCCCAAAACCATGGGCCTGAGATCAAGTACATGAGGACATCCCTGGTTGAAACTGGCACACCACTGTTAAAAAATCTCCACCAGTGATTCTATGGTAGAGTAAGGGTAGAAACACATTGTCAAGGCATGTGTGAGGATGATGGCAACAAATTCTATTGTCTACCCCCAAGCTCTAGTTGTATTGAACTGTAATTCGAGGCAACCATCTTATTAGAGACCCAGCTGGTGGCTTAGCCGGGAATCACACACTCTGCTCTGAAGTGTCACCGGGAGGGAAGGGGTGGATCTTGGTGACTCCTGTGGGTGGGACCTGTGCTAGTGCTGGAACCCCTGAGATTGATGTGCACACCCCCTTCTGAGAGCAGCTCTGGTCTCAGTGGGATTTATCTCCACTGACCTATGGATGTGTGTTGGGCAGTTTACTGTGATCAAGGAACTTCGGTACAGGGCTGATCACATACAATTTTATGATCATGCAACAAGATTTATTTGACTGTCACACTGACAGCTGGACTGAATGGGGTAGTCCCTCACAGGATGATATCTTTCAGTGGTAATAGTACAGGTCCACCACACAAAGTTAGGATGGCAAAGAAACTCCCCAGAGGAGAGGGGCTGGAGAGTAAGGGGCTTACTTGTAGAGATGATGTCTCTCAACAGCAAGATACGGAGTTTCTGAGCCAGAGAATTGTGAGTGGATGGCAGGGGCTTGGAGACACCGGTATTCATGGTTTATCTTATTTACTGATAGTAGATGTTAGGTGGTGATTCACAGGGTATACACAGAAGATATGGCCAAGCTACAAAATCTACTAATTTGGGCTATGTTTAAAACCATCCAGTGTTTTAAATCCACTCAAAATTTGAGTTTGGCAACAGTCGATTTTTGAACTAAAGGGCTCTGTCTTCTGTGAAGAAATAAACATAGGTCCAATATGCAGAGACAATCTTTGGCTCATCCATAAGCAATAACTGATCATTTCAAATGATTTCTCTTCATGTTCACAGATTAGTTTTTCTCTTGCTCCAATCCAATACTGGAATGCTCTCTCTCTCTCTCTCTCTCCACACACACACACACACGTGTGTGTGTGTGTGTGTGTGTGTGTGTGTGTGTTTCAGCTACTGTACTCCAGAATTTTTACTTAACTTCCTTTTATAATTTATCTCTATGTATTGAAACTCTTGATTTGGTAAAAGTGCATCCTTCCTGGTTTCATTTTTTTTCTAAGAGAGGGAGGGATGTAGTGAGAGGGAGAGAATCTTTTTTTTTTTTTTGAAAGATTTTATTTATTTATTTGACAGACAGAGATCACAAGCAAACAGAGAGGCAGAGAGAGAGAGAGAGGAAGGGAAGCAGGCTCCCCACCGAGTAGAGAGCCCGATGTGGGCTCGCACATCCTGCATGAAACTGCAGGTATCAGTTTCCTTAAAAAGCCTTGACACTGAGAAAGAGCACTGGGAGCCAAGTGGTCTACCTGTATCCGCATTCCGCCGCTCTGAGTAGAATGGATTCTACTGTGATGTGTGATACCCTTGATTCTGAGACAGAGCACAGAACTTGAGCCACCATCCCTGAATGACGCAAGCCCATCCCCAACATGGGTGCGGACTGACAGGAAAGGTGGGCCTTCAAGAACAGGACCGCGGGGAAACAGAAACAGAAAGGAATCTCTCTTTCCAAGGTGTGTGCTAGAACGCAAGGCGTATGCTCGGCTCTCAGAGAAATCTTTGGTCAGATTGTAACTTGCAACCGAGAGCACATGTCCTGTTGACGGACGGCGTTTCAGATAAACGTGTAGCAGTCCCAAAGACAGATCTGCGATGGGAACTCTGAGAAACAAGGCCGGGCACCAAGGGTCCTCTGACTCGCGTCTTGGTGCAAGACGAGAGGGGCCAGGCCACAGGGTAGGTGGAGGGAGCCAAACTTAAGACCCGCCAGCTGAAGGAGCACTCAGCAAGTACACGGCAGAGAACCTGCTTTCAAGCCACGTTTGCTTTCGGGAAAGACACAGGCGTTTTCAACGTGCGTGTCCATGCCTGAGGAAGGAGCTGCGGACTGACCTTGGGGAGAAGACGAATGTGAGTCCAAGGCCACGTTACAGGTACGTTTGGCGAAGGTGCACCGCTTTCCTAGTGCACCTCTCAGACGGCAAACGGCTTTTCTTGAGCCAACACTCCTTCAGCTGCCGCATTCTCTTTGAAAGCGTGAAGCGGCTGGGATGTTGTGAGTGACCAGCTAGGAGGAACCCTCCTCTCCTTTACTCTGGGAAACGAATGTGCAAGTCGCATCTCTCAACTACCGTCTCCTTTCCCGAGTCTAGAACAGGTTTCAAATCCAAGCACGGAGATCAAGGGCTGTGCTGTGTGCTCATGGCTCTCAGAAAGCACAAGGCTGAGCAAATGCTACTAGCGACCTCTACGCCTTCAAAGCTGGAAGGGTTGTCCAGGTTGTACCTAGTGGAACCTGAAGGAGAGCTTCCTATCGCTTCCCCTAAGAAAGAAGGATGGGTATGGTGTGCCCGCTACCACAAGCCCCTCGGGTCCTCAGAGCTCCGTGTACAGGACACAAGGTTTCAGAGGACGGTGCTGTTGTTCCGTGCTCTAGAAAATGTGTCTCTGTGAAGACTAACAGAAGGGCTGTATTCGTGAGGTTTTATCCAAGTCCCTTTCGACAGTTTCGCAGTTTCTACAGAATCAAACGTGTCGGGAGTTCGTCCCGATCCATACTTCCTTCCTGCCATCGTTTGAAGGCTTTTATCCAATGTGCAGACTTTTGGTCGTCCGCAGACCTCTCTCTCCGAAATTGTGCATGCCTGAAGGAGAATAAGGTTTTCCGATGAATATCTCATTTCTAGAACCTGGACGTGTTCCATTGATGTTACCTACAGAATCACACATCCCGCGTGTTAATGTATGTACCAATTTCTTGGAAAAGCCTTGATACTGAGAAAGAGCACTGAGAGCAAAGCACTATAGACATTTCCCCATTCTGCCTTTCCGAGTAGAATGCATTCTACTGAGATGTGTGATACCCTTGATTCTGAGACAGAACAGAGAACGAGAACCACCTTCCCTGAACGATGCAAGCACATCCCCTAAGTGGTTGTGGATTGAGAAAGATGGGCCTTCAAGAACATGATGGCAGGGAAACAGAAATAAACTAATCTCTCTTTTCAAGGTGTATGCTAAAGCTTAAGGTATATGCTAGGCTCTCTGAGAAATCTTTGGCCAGATTGTAACTTGCAACTGAGAGCACATGTGCTCTTGCCAGACGACATTTCAGATAAATGTGTAGCAGTCCTAAAGACAGATCTGCAATGGGAACTGTGAGAAACAAGGCCGTGTACCAAGGGTCTTCTGACTAACGATTTGGTGCAAAGGAGGGACATGCAGCAAGGTAGGTGAGGGAGCCAAACTTAAGACCCACAAACTGAAAGAGCCCTCATCAAGAACACGACAAAGAACCTGCTTTCAAGTCATGTTTCCTTTTGGGCAGACACAAGTATTTTCAAAAGGTGTACATGCATGAGGAAGGGGCTGTGGACCGATCTTGGGGAAAAGAAGCCTGTGGGTCCAATACCACATCGCATGTATGTCTGTTGAAGGTCCACCACTTTCCTAGTATACCTTGCAGAAAGAAAACAGCTTTTGTGGAACCCTCCTTCAGCTACCCACTTCTCACTCAAAGACTGAAGCAGGTGGGAAATTATGAGTGAACAGCAAGGAAGACACCCCCTCTACTTGACACTGAGAAACGAATGTGCGGGCCACATCTCTCAATGGTAGTTGAGAGCGGTATCAAATACAAGCGTGGAGACGGTTTGTGCTGTGTGCCCGTAGCTCTCAGACACCACAAGACTGAACAAATGCTATTCAGCGACCTCTGTTCAAATTTGGAAGGGTTTTCCAGGTTGTACCTTGTGGAACCTGAAGGAGAGCTTCCTATTGCTTCCACTGTGAAAGGATGGGTATGGTTTGCCCACTACCACAATCCCCATAAGTCCTCAGAGCTCTGTATAGAGGACAGAAGGTTTGTTTTTTTTTTAAAGATTTTATTTATTTATTTGTCAGAGAGAGGGAGAGAGAGCAAACGAGCACAGGCAGAGTGGCAGGCAGAGGCAAAGGGAGAAGCAGGCTCCCTGCCGAGCAAGGAGCCCGATGTGGGACTCGATCCCAGGACGCCGGGATCATGACCTGAGCGAAGGCAGCCGCTTAACCAACTGAGCCACCCAGGCATCCCAGGACAGAAGGTTTTAAAGGAGGGTGCTGTAGAACGATTTTGAAATGTGTCTCTGAGAAGACTAACAGAAGAGCCATATTCGTTATGTTTTATCCAAGTCAGTTTCAACAGTTTCGCTGTTTCTACAGACTCAAACATGTCGAGAGTCTGTCCTGACCCATACTTCCTTCCTGTCGTTTGAAGGCTTTTTAGCAAGTTTGGAGACTTTGGTCGTCCGTAGATCTGTCTCTCCGAAAGTACACTTCAGAAGCCTAAGAAGAGTGTGATGCACCTAATACACAGTCTCCAAATGGTTCAGAGGCCCTCTTTTCTATCTTCTTTCCTGAAGTGAAAAGCCATTTCAACTAAAGTGTGCAAGCCTGGAGGAGAAGGACATTCCCTAAACGAAGCCCGTTTTAGAGTCACATCACACTGCAGAGAAAATGTCATTCAATGACTGTGTGTTCTCTGGGCCTTAGGGGTCTTTCCATTCATGGGCAAAAATATAAGGAGACGCATTAACACGAAACAATGATAGGGACCTCAGAGTCGAATGCACATCTTGATGCAGGGGAAAAACCTCCTCAAATGGCTGTGTGGAAGCGTTATGGAACTGCCCCTGCTCAACACTGGGAAATAAGGCTTTTCCGACTAAGATCTCCTTTCTCAGACCTGGAAGTGTTCCATTGCGGTGACCTACAGAATCATATATCCAACATGTTACTGCACATACCATTTTCTTGGAAAAGCCTTGACACAGAAAGAGCACCGAGAGCAAGTGGTGTAGATGAATCCGCATTCTGCCACTCTGAGTAGAATGATTTCTACTGAGATGTGTGATACCCTTGATTTTGAGAGAAAACACAGACCTTGAACCACCTTCCCTGAAAGATGCAAGCACATCCCCCAAGTCGTGCAGACTGAGAAAGACGTGCCATAAGAAACATGATGGTGGGGAACAGAAACAGAAAGTAATCTCTCTTTCCAAGGTGTATGCTAAAGTGTTAGGCAAATGCTAGGCACTCTGAGAAATCTGATGGGTCAGCATGTAGCTTGCAACCGAGATCATATGTCACGGTGACAGAGGATGTTTCAGATAAATGTGTGACAGTCCTAGAGAGCTGCGTTCAGAACTCTGAGAAACAAGGCCGTGCCCCAAGCAACTTCTGACTAAAGTCTTGGTGCACAGACGAGAGGGGCATGACGCAAGGTAGGTGAGGGGGCCAAACTTAAGACCCACAAGCTGAAAGAGCACACAGCAAGAACACAGCAGAGAACCTGCTTTCAAACTATGTGTTTTTTGGGGAAGATACAAGTGTTTTCAACTTGTGTGCCCACGCCTGAGGAAGGAGCCCCGGACCGATCTTTGGGGAAAGAAAGCTGTGAGTTCAATGCCACGATGCATGAACATTTGATGAAGGCACACCACTTTCCTAGTATACCTCTCAGCAAGGCTACAGCTTTTGTGGAACCTTCTTTCAGCTACCCACTTCTCATTCAAAGAATGAAGTTGCTGGGAAATTGTGAGTGATCAGCAAGGTAGACTCCCTTCTTCTTCACTCTGAGAAACGAATGTGTGGGCCACATCTCTCAACGGTAGTTGAGAGCAGTTTCAAATACAAGCATGGAGGCGAAGGTCTGTGCTGTGTGCCTGTAGCTCTCAGACACCACAAGGCTGAGCAAACACTATTCAGCGACCTCTGTTCAATGTTGGAAGGGTTTTCCAAGGTTGTACCTTGTGGAAGTTCAAGGAGAGTTTCCTATTGCTTGCACTGAGTAAGAAGGAGGGGTTTGGGTTGCCCACTACCACAATCCCCTTAGGTCCTCAGAGCTCTGTTTACAGGACACAAGGTTTTAGAGGAGGGTGCTGTAGAACAATTTTGAAAAGGTGTGTTTGAGGAGACTAACAAAAGGGCCGTATCCTTTATGTTTCCTCACTCTCAGTTCCAACAGTTTTAATGTTTCTACAGACTCAAACATGTCGACAGTCCGTGCTGACGCATACTTCCTTCCTGACCTTTGAAGCTTTCTCAGCAAAAGTGGAGAGTTTGGTCGGTCACGGGTCTGGCTATCCCAAAGTACACTTCAGAAGCCTAAGAATAGTGCCATGCACTTAATACACAGTCTCCAAATGGTACACAGACCGTCTTATTTAAAGAATGAAGCAATTGGGAAATTGTGAGTGATCAGCAAGGTAGATTTCCCTTCTACTTCACTCTGAGAAATGAATGTGCTGGCTGCATCTCTCAACTACCGTCTCATTTCCTGAGCCTAGAAGTGGCTTCAAATACAAGGAGGAGATGAACGACTGTGCTGTATGCCCATAGCTCTGGGACACCACAAGGCTGAGCAAACGCCTTTCAGCGACCTCTACTTCTTCGAGGATGGAAGCCTTTTCCAAGGTTGTACCTTGTGGAAACAGAAGGAGAGCTTCTTATTGCTTCTACAGAGAAAGAAGTAGGAGTTTGGCCTGCCCCTTCCACATCCTCCTTGGGTCCTCTGAGTTCTGCAAACAGGACACAAGGTGTTCATGGAGTGTGCTGTAGAATGTTTTTGAAAGTGTGTCTTTGAGGAGACTAACAGAAGGGCCATATCCTTTATGTGTCAGCACTGTCAGTCCAACAGTTTCAAAGTTTCTCCAGCCTCAAACTTGTCGAGAGTCCGTCCTGACGCATACTACCTTCCTTTCGTTTGAAGCCTTTTCAGTAAAAGTGGAGAGTTTGGTCGGTCACGGATCTGGCTCTCCCAAAGTACACTTCAGAAGCCTAAGAACAGTGCCATGCACTTAATTCACAGTCTCCAAAGGGTACACAGACCATCTCTATTCTATCTTCTGTTCTGAAATGAAAAGCCATGTCAACTAATGTGTGCATGCCTGAAGGACAATGACATGCCCTAAACGAATCCCATTCTAGAGTCACAGCATCATGCACTGAAAATGTCATTCAGTGACTGTGCTCTCTGGGCCATAGGGCCTTTCCAGCCATGGGTAAAATATAAGAAAACAGCTCTGCACAAAACCCTGATAAGCAACTCTGAGTAAATGCTCCTTTCAAGAAAGCTCTTGATGCAGTGAAATAGCCTCCTCAAATGGCTATGTAGAAGCGTTAGGGAACTGCCCATGCTCAATGCTGGAAAACAAGAATTTTCTGACTAAGAACTCCTTTCTCAAACCTGGAAGTGTTCATCTGAGGAGACATACAGAACCACACATCCCACATGTTACTGTACGTAACAGTTTGGTGGGAAAGCCTTGACACTGAGAAAGAGCACTGAGAGCAAAGTGCTCTAGACATATCTGGATTCTGCCATCCGGAGTAGAATACATTCTACTGTGATGTGTGATACCCTAGATTCTGAGACAGAACTCAGAACTTGAACTACCCTCCCTGAATGATGGAAGCACATCCTCAAAGTGGGTGCACACTGAGAAAGAGGGCCATCAGAAACATGACGGTGGGGAAACAGAAGCAGAAACTAAGTTCTCTTTCCAAAGTGTATGCTAAAGCATTAGGCAAATGTGAGGCACTCAGAGAAATCTGTTGGGTCAGAATGTAACTTGGAACCGAGAGCACATGTCATGGTGACAAAGGACGTTTCAGATAAACGTGTGGCAGTCCTAAAGACAGATCTCGGATCAGAACTCTGAGAAACAAGGCCTTGCACCAAGGGTGTTCTGACTAATATCTTGACGCAAGTTGAGAGGGGCATTCTGCAAGATAGGTGAGGGAGACAACTTTAAGACACAGAAGCTGAAAGAGCACTCTGCAAGAACACAGCAGAGAACCTGCTGTCAAGCCACATTTGCTTTGGGAGGATAAAAGCATTTTCAACGTGGATGTCCATGCCTGAGGAAGGAGCTCTGGATCGATCTTGTGAAGAAAAAGGCTGTGAGTCCAATGCCACGCTGTATGAACATTTGGTGAAGGTACACCACTTTCATAGTATACCTCTGAGAAAGGATACAGCTTCAGTGGAACACTCCTTAGGCTACCCACTTCTCACTCAAAGAATGAAGCAGGTGGGAAATTGTGAGTGAACAGCAAGAAAGATGCCCCCTCTACTTGACTCTGAGAAACAAATGAATGGGCCGCATCTCTCAACTACTGTCTCTTATCCTGAGCCTACCAGTGGTTTCAAATACAAGTCCAGGAATGAAGGACTGTGATGTGTGCCCATAGTTCTGAGACACCACAAGACTGAGAAAACGATTTCAGCAACCTCTGCTTCTTTGAAGAAGGAGGGGTTTCCCAAGATGTCTACCTTGTGGAAGGTGAAGAGGAGCTTCCTATTGCTGGCACAGAGAAAGAAGTAGGGTTTTGGGCTGCCACTTACACAACCCCCTTGGGTTCTCAGAATCCTGCAAACACAAGGTGCTGGTGGAGTATGCTGTAGAATGTTTATAGAGAGAGGAGGAGGAGAGTACACATGACTTGGGCTAGGGGCAG